>KI628631.1:0-29353 GCA_000503235.1 Sclerotinia borealis F-4128 | reverse complement strand
TATACCGTAAGTATACCCCCTCCATCTCCATCTCCACCCCCTCCTGTACAACGTCTACCTCTAACTCAACTTTCTCGCTCTCAACTTTCTCACTCTCTACATACTGGCAGGCATTCGATAATAATCAAGAATGCATGTAATCTTACAAGAAGTGGTATTTCGCGCTTGGCCATGGGCACCTTGTAATCGTATTCGTAGTCGTAGTCCCACATCTCTACTGTGTTTCCATCCCACACCCTCGAGTAATATTAGTTTAATCTCAGTAGATAGGTAGGTAGGTAGGTAGGTAGGTAGGAAAGTCTCATAACTTATAACATAACGCAATCATAAAAAGAAATACCGGTAGAAGAAACTTTGAAATTGAAATTGGCGAATTGATATAGAAGGGAAGTATGCAGAAATATATATAGAGGGGTCCCATCATCAATATCTTCCCAACTTCTATCTCTATACTCCATTCCAGAAGCACTCGGACCTCGGGTCAAGAAGCAAGGGGCGAATTCCTCCGAACAATGTAATGTATCGCTTAGACCTATCTTGTCTTGTCTTTACACTTATGAAAATCCTTATAAAAATCTTTTACTTCAATTTTAACTATTCTCTTATAAACTAGATTTTATGCTTCCCAAGTTCCCATTCCTTCCTTTCTTGCTTTCTTCTATCTAGATTCCAGATTCCATCCAGTTTATTTAAGTAATTTAAGCCTTAAGTTGTGAGATTTCACTATATAGGTCAGTTTAAGTTAGAATATGAAATGAAAAAAGCTTATTTTATTAGCTCTAAAACTTCTTGTTTGGTTTTAAAAACTAACGATGCTAGCGAAGCCAGGGTATATACGTACATACATACAACAGTTAAACTCAATCGACAATGCAAGGTAACAAGCACCATGCTGCAAATTCGCGGTACAGGTACAACTTTAGACTAGATACCTCGTTCTAGATGAAGAGTTCGATCGATTTCGGGATCGGGGTAGGGTGTTGCACTCAACCTAATAAGTGACTTTCGAAATTGAAATTGAATTTGGAGAAACATGATGTACTATAATGGGATATTAAAATAACAAGCCATAGGCGTAGGCGAGATTTGAGTACTCGAGTATATAAAGATATATACATACAGTAACGACTGTGGGCAAAGAGCCGAGCCGAGTCTGATTAGAAATTAGAAATTGGGATATGGGGTGTGGTGCAGCCTAATGAATGGATGAATGGGCTGTATGAGTATGCAGATGGGAGAGGGGATAGGGATATTTCTTTCGCTATGAAATGATGTGGATTGAATCGACAATGCGATTGTAAATGTGAAGTAGATAGGATTTGGAAAGAAAGGGAGAGAGCAACACATCGATGCTGGCCATCTTCTATTAAAAAAAAAATACAAAAGAAAACAGAGAGAAATGAGAATTGAAATTGTATCACATGTATAACAAGTATGACTGTCGGAAAGGGGTATATGTATATGTATATACAGGGCTTGTACTTATACAAAAGGGGACATGATAATATAATTTCCAAACAAATAAAAATATAATGTTATATGAAATGTGAAATGTGAAATATGAAGGCAAAAAATACAAAGGATGTAGCATACCGGTCGGTATACGACCCGGCTGATGATGATGATGATTCGCCAAGCCCTTTAGCTATCAACCTAGGCAAATGGTTAGCGATTCCGCGATGATTGAGGGGTATTACTGTACTGATAGGATTGGAGTACTGAAAAGAGGATTAGTGGGATATTGCATTGCAGATTGAGGGGACCCCGGATTGATACTTGTGTCTACATATGTACTCGAGTATTGAGATGTCACTTTCCTTGATTGGCCGTTTTACGCGTTCTAGGCGAAGCAAGTGGAGCAAAAGCAAATGTGGTACTATATTGTAACATTATATTATGACATTATTGGGTATTGGGTATTTGTTTATAAGTATTTATACAAGGACCTTCAATCCTGTCTATCTTTACTATGGGCTCGACCATTTTCAATCTCAGGAGACGATGATTTTTCCCCATCTTTGATTTCGATGACTTTCATATCGAGGTTGACGCGGAATTTTTTGCCTCTCCACATCACCGTTGTCCCACCAAGACAAGCCCATGTCCAGATAGGTAACGCGAGGATTTCTCTGCCGAGCCATGCTGAGGCCCACTCTTTAAAGGGTCTTCTGGATCTTGTGCGCGGAGGTCGTGCGAAGGAAGGCGTGTTTGCATCCAACTCAATAGAGGCACCAGAATGAAGGTTGGCGTGAACAAACCAATCAAGTGTCATCCACGCAGCAACATTAGACAACCAAACTACGGTAAAGGCGAGCCACGTTCGGGATACCCCTAGGTTTTCATGAAACCAAGGTAATGTCGTAATTGCAAAGGAGCCATAAGCTGAGCACAAGAAGGGTTCAACCCCAGGTTCGACAAATGTGGCCAGTGTGACAGTCCATTTTCGAACCCTAAGCCAACGGACTCGACGTGCGACATATTCCCATACAGACATACTGGCCATTGGTTGGATAGCCAAGTCACCATATACTAAGCCGTGTTTCTTCCATTTTTCTCCCGCCTTTTCTTCCTGTATCCGCTTTCGCCACAACAAATCCCCAATCAAATGGTCTTCGCAAATGTTTTCTGAGAAGAAATCGATTCCCGGAGCATAATCAGAAGAAGTGGAAGTGAGATAATTTAGATGAGATCGTCTAAACATGTTTGATTTACCAACGATGCATGGCGCAATTGATACTGTATTGATTGCAGTGTAGAATTTTGCGTGTGACGATGCCATGAAGGATTCTTCGAAACGGCCACCGCCAATCCTTGCGCTTGCATCAAAATTGGACTCGTGTTTGGATACGATTGAAATATTGGAGGCCAAGGAATTAGTGGACGAGATTTGCTGTCCGGCGGTGAGAAGGCCTTCAGTCTCTGTCCCTGTGCTGGTTCCAGCGGTATCTACAACTAATGGTAGTAAGTGAACCAATTTGTATGGTGTTGCCCTTGATCCGTCCGCCTTAAAGCCGCATAGTTTGTCGATCATTCGTCCAGCAGTACCAGCCCCAACCCAGACATTGCAATCGATTATCCACACAATATCTCCCTTTGCCTCCCTGTATCCGCGGCTCATATTTCGAATCTTAGGATTGGGACCAAGGTTGCCAACTTCGCCTCCATGGCCACTCAGATTTGGATCTTCCTCTTCTATTAGAATCTTTACATCGAATTTTGGAAAGTCCGCCAGCAGATGTTCAAGAACTGGGTACGCAGGATCGGTCGATGAACCAACACAGAAGTATATTGTCAGCTTTTCCAATGGGTATGTCTGTCTAAATGTGGCCGCGAGGCATTCATATAATTGTGGTTCGAGTCCTTTAACTGGTCGTAAAATCGTAACATGAGGAATTTCATTGCTATCTAAATTTGGAGAAATGGCAGGCTTCGGATTCGAAGAGTAGTGTCGGAACCTTAATAAGATATGTCAGCATTTAATTGCGAGTCAAACAATAACCACGGGGGAACCTTACAGTTGGGTAGAGCCTATCGCTTGTACGAGCAAGATGAAGAAATACCAAATCCAAGAAGCCAAGGCTATGGTGTATATTATAGTTTCCTTTTCCATTGTTGAGTGTATGGAAGTATGGAAGCGGGAGTGTCGAGGACTTGTGGTTAACACCAGTGGTTTTCGAGAGTAAAAGCTCTCTGTTCAGTTCCATCGATGAGAGTAATCACAGCAATTCAGTAGTCAGGGTTATAATACCCATAATACCCACTCCGTACACCATAATGTTCCACACTGCCGCTCGTACCAACGAAAAGGACTCTTTATCGAGTATAAGTGTATAAGTATTAAGGTTATGAAGCTTATGTAATATTCATGGATAGTATTACATAAGCGGAATTTACCGGGAAAAGATTTTGTGCGCCGTCAAAACTCCAAAATTTCTTCACCTTGCAAATAATCATTTTCCCATCTTCAATCATATCACAATTTCACAATAAATCTATTTCATCGACCACAACATCTTCTCCCACAAGTAGGAGAAGAGTTTTGGCACTTTGTAAGTCATTTTACCCCTTTCTATGTACAATTCTTCATGGTATATCCTAAACCCGACAGTCCAATGTAATTTGGCTGTCATGCAATGTGGTGATGATTCAATTAGATGCTTAGAGTGACGGCTCTGACTTTGTTCGTCCTCTCTGTACGCTCAACTCTCTTCGGAGAAGACTACAACGGTATCTGAACATTGCAAAAATTTACAAATCACTGTTTCAATTGGCACACAAAATATTCACAAAAGTGACTAACCATTTGATTCATATAGGAAATCGCAATGACCTCACGATAGTCTCTTATTTTTCAATCATGGCAGACACAGAAAGAGTGGTTCCGGCTGATCCTCCCACCGAGATATCGACGCCTACAAAGCCCAAACATGTTGGACCTAGACCTCCGTCTAAGTTCCAGCAACTGAACAAACTTTACGGGCTTCCTGCTCCCATACGCACATTTCCTCTTCCCACTCTCATACCTCATAATCCACTTTCACTCTTCCATATTCTTTTTGTTTGGTTGTCACAGACAATCAATCCTCCCTCGTCACATTTTGATACCCTTTACCATGGCTGGTTCTCGCCTGAGACACGATCTATTCACATTACAGATTCTCGGTCTATCAGAGGTCTCTGGGAGCAAGGTTTCTATGGGAAAGGAAGTCTGAGTCGCAGTGAACCGAGTTGGCTGACGCGAGAGAAAAAACGACGAGGTGTTTCGAAAGCGATTGCGAGTGAGGATGTGACAAGGAAACGACGCGCCGATCGCCAACAAACCAAGTGGGAGCGGGCGAGAAAAGAAAGAGAAGCTATTGATCAGACTTTATTAGCAGAAGCAAGGGCAAATGAATTACCAAATTCGAATTTTATCGTTGCAGCAGAGGATGAAGTCATAGTCCAAGTTGACAATCTCACCGCTCTTGCTGAGCAAAGACAAGACGCACAAATTGTTGAAGAGCCATTGTCCAATTGCTTAACTGGTATAGATGACGCTACTTCATCTGATATTCCAATACTCGATGCGCCCACTGGTCCCATGCAACTTCTTGCTCTACCAAACTCTTCCATCGAGGTCATCAAAGCAGATATTATTGAAGACCCATTGCCTCAGTATGTAGTGAATGCCGATAAGGTTACTTCATTAAGCGTGGCATCATTCATTGCTCCTACCGGCCCTATGTCGATTCTTGCTTTGCCAAATTCTCTCGCCGAACTCGATTCCTCAAGAAACCGAAACTGTCCACACTCCTCGTCCCCGTCAACAGTCATTTCAACAATGGCAGAACCTGTCGTTAAATCTAATGTACCTTCAGCCCCGGTTGGTCCATTGGAATTGCTAGCTCTGCCAAACTCCGCCACTGATGCTTTTGCAACATATGATGAACTGAATTTTGGTATTGAAAAGGACAACGTGCTCTTGGAAGGAGCCATCACTCCCCCTACATCTGTTGAGATGGATATCAGTTTGGTCTCTTTACCTGAAAGTATGGGAGTAGAAACACAAGAAAAAGTGTCAGCGACCAATGACACCCTACTCAATGGCACAGCATCCATCGACAATCGTGCTGACGTCAACACATATGCTCCAATGACCCCAGTTTCAGCTATTTCGGCCCAGAACAGTGGATCTGATGGTGACGTACCTGGAAACGGCTCGTCAACATCGGCGATCGACCTTCAGAAGAGCGTTCGATTCTCTACAACTGTGGAACAAACCACTTTCTTGCCATCACAACCACCCAGTCCTGGGCGCACTGTTGCAAGTACAGAAGAAAAACCCCAGGCAATTTCCGAACTTGCTTCGGACGAAGAAATGGTTATTGAAGATAAGGAGCATTTCCAATTGACAATGGAAGAAGCTTTCTTTCTTTCTTATGGGTTAGGAGCGCTTACAGTCCTTGACCCCGTCACCAAATCTGCTATCACGAATCAGGATTTGTTCTCTCTTTTCAGAAAGTCATCTTATTTCCCACCTGTTTCAAATCCTAGTTTGTCAACAGATGATCCATTCCTGGTCAATTATGTTGTTTATCATCATTTTCGTTCTTTAGGTTGGGTTGTTCGCGGTGGAACAAAGTTCTCCGTTGACTATCTGCTATACAATCGTGGACCAGTCTTCAGTCATGCTGAATTTGCTGTTTTGATTCTGCCATCATACAGTGATCCTTACTGGTCTAGTGGTCCATTTTTACAAAACTACGTGAAAGGCAAGCAAGAAAAAAGCTGGTCGTGGATGCATTGCATCAATCGAGTTATCACACAGGTTAAGAAGACTCTGATATTGGTTTACGTGGATATACCCGCTCCTGTCGATGGAAGCGCGAAGGAAAATAACGTTGATAGATTACTTCAAAAGTACAAGGTGAGGGAAGTTGTCCTCAAACGTTGGTCACCCAACCGCAGCCGGGACTAAGCAGCGTAACAAGAAGTTCTATAGATATGTATCATATAAGATATACAATACCATTACGCACACTTTCAAAATTAAAATCAATGTTCCATAACTCCAATGTGAATATCATCCAAGCACATCAATGAAGTCCATAAGATGATAAATACTTTATGGAAAGTGGGGTACATGATCATCGCTGGCTGTACCTCTTCGATACAAAAACTTCCAGCCAATTAAATCGCAAGTTTCCTTACACCACATTCTACATGCCGGTCTACATGCATATTGTAATCATTGTATATGTTCTTTACCCAGTCATCTGCTCCTCATGGGTGAATGATTGCCGATTTATATTTTTGTTCACTTGGGGTTTATTTATATGTATGTGTATGTGTGATGTGTGTGATATGTCTGCAGCTGTCATAAATAGTGAATTATAATGACAAATGCACTAGGTAGTTCATCTTATACTCTTAGGAATAAATACAATATTAACAATTCTTTAACCTCTTATTATCTTGCCATTCTTGACAACAGCAGCTCTGCGTTAGCAAATGTGCGCTTGTTATCTCTGAAAGTCATATCTCAATATAATATTGAGATTTTAAGTGTGAATCGATATGTCGAATTCGGCAGAGAACAATATTGAGGCAAATGCGCGAAATACTGATGTTTCATCGGTTGTTCATAGTAATAAAGATGTCGAAGAACCATCTACGAAAATGAGAACGGTGCCAAATGTCGCACTCGCAGATGCGACGGCGAAACAAAAACCTTCGTTGTGGACTAGGAGAATGTTTCAAGTATTTATCTCTTCTCTCTTTCTATTCATTTATTTATTCATCTATTTCTCGTTCAATCCACCAAAATCTCCAATATATACTCGTACCATACACAAAATACTAACACAAAACAACCAAAGCTCTACGGCATCCTCTTCCTCGCAACCCTCAATGCGGCAGTCAATGGTTACGATGGAAGTGTAATGAGTTCTATTAACTCCTACGCGCAGTATCGAAGTTACTTTGGATTTTCACTGGTAGAGGGAACGCCGGCTACGGGTATTGTTTATGCAATTTTTACGATTGGGAATTTGGTGGGGGCGGGGTTTGCGGGGCCGGCTGCTGATGTATGTAGGTTGGTTGGTGTGATTTTCTTTGCTGTTTTGCTCTGTGCTTTGGGGATATGGTGGAGATTGGAAGGGGTTGGGAATGGGTTATGGTTATGGTTATTTTTATGAGGGAAATTGTGTTGATTCATTCTGATTGTGGGATATAGTGGAAAGGGAGACGTTGGGGCATGTTTTTGGGTGCGGGGATTGTTATTGTGGGGGCGGTTGTGCAGGCTACGAGTGAGAGTTTGGCGGCGTTTATGATTGGGAGGTTTTTGTTAGGTATGTGTTTGCCGTCAAACAGTGTCTGTGTGTAGTTGGATGCTTCAGGATGCTGATAAGAAAGGCGTCGGCGCTGCGATGGGTCCAAGTTCGGCCTTGCCTTAGTGAGTAGAAGATTATCTCAAGGAAGATTGGAGTGACGGGGTTGATCATTCTTAGTGTAAGCGAGATGGCACATCCATCTTTTCGAGGTGCTATGACGGGTGTTTATACTACATTCTATTTTGTGGGCGCTATACCAGGAACTTTCAGTGAGTGAATCTCTACTTCTTTTGCTTAAATATCATCTGATATGAATAGTACCATACGGCACGAGTTACATCAATGGATCACAAGCTTGGAGAATTCCTTTATGGCTTCAGATGATGTTCTCTGGAATCGTGTTTGTTTCAGTCTTGTTCTTGCCGGAGGTATGCTCTCCATTTACTAGAATGTCTAAATTCTCTAGGGAAAAGTGATGGTGACATTAACATGTGAGGTTTAGAGCCCAAGATGGCTGATAGCCAATGATCGACATGAGGAAGCCCTTGATATCATGGCAAGGTATCACGGAGAAGGTAACTAACATCTCATTTAACCACAATATCAATATTAACCTCCAGCTTTTCAAAAGATGATCGGCATTCTCCTCTGGTGCAACTAGAACTTCGCGAAATGATGGAAGAGATTTCGAAAACGGGGGCGGATAAACGATGGTGGGATTTTAGAGAGTTATTTGACTCGAGGGAAGTTAGGTATCGGACTATGTTGACTTGTGCTATTGCATTGTTTGGGCAGTGGACTGGTAATGGTACGTTCGCTTATTCCTTTCCTTCTGCGAGCCCCTGGCATGGGAAGAGAAGGGAAGAGAATGGGTTTCAGGCTAATCTTTGCTTAGGTCCGGTTAGTTACTATTACCCACAAATGCTAGCAGGTGCAGGAATTGAGGATAATCATACTCAATTGCTCCTCGTAAGTCTTCAACACACACTCAAATCAAGAATGGAACACTTACAAAGTATCAGCAAGGAATGCAGTCAGTCCTCTCCTTCGCCGGAGCTCTCATAGGAGCCGCCTACACCGACCACTGGGGCCGACGACCCCAACTCCTCATCTCCACCTCCATAATCTCGCTCCTCTTCCTCATAATCCTGATCATCAACGCTCTCAATACCACCACCTCCCCCACAACCCATCTCACCGTTGCAAAATCCTCAGCAGCATCTAACGCCGAAATCGCCATGATCTTTCTCTTCAGTTTCGTGTTTGCGGTGGGTTGGACTCCTATGCAGGGACTGTATGCTGTGGAGGTTTTGAAGTATGAGAGTAGGGCTAAAGGCATGGCGCTCTATACGTTGGTGGGAAATGTGGCGGGTTTTTATAATACTTTTGTTACGGGAATTTGCGTTTTCGGGGGCGGGTTGGAAGTATTATTATTTGTGGGTATTTTCTTGGGATTTGTGATCTAGGGGGATTGGAGGTTGACGATGGTTTGAGGAGTGAGGTGACTAATATTGGTGTAGATTTATCTTCTGGGATTTATTAGAAGTTGCCTTCATATACGTGAGTTCTCATCTCATCTCATCTCATCTCATCATACCTGTTCTCTCATTCTCTAATTCCCAAATCCACAACATCAAATCACATAAATCACATCAAATCAACTGACTCAATTCACAAAAACACAGTTCTTCTTCGTAGAAACCAAAGGTAGAACAGTAAGACAAACCCATTCCGCATCTCACCACTTCTTACATAGCATATCATAGTGTTTTGGACTGACTGCTGACAATCTATCCCCTTCATCTCATCGTAGCTCGAAGAACTTACCGAAATCTTCAATGCGGCGAAACCAGTCAAGTACTCGTTGCAGAAATCAGAGGTGGTTGTAAGAGGAACTGAGGGTGTAAGTGAGGTTTTGGGGAAGGAGATAGAGATGCAGAATTTAGGTTGAGATGGGGAATTTGGGTGGAGATGGGTTGAGGTGGATGAGATGGAGTGATGGACACACGAGGAGTCTGCTGTGCTGTGCTGTGCTGTGCTGTGCTGTGCCATGCTGTATTTGTGGGGATTACTCGTGAACTACCTAGGGTTATCATGGAGGTTATATGTGGTACGGGATGTAGAAAAAAAAGGGAATATCTTATGATCAACTCGGGTTTGGTTTGAGAATTAGTTACCAGTACTTAAATTTAGTTGACTTTGATGAATGTTGAAGGGCTGTTCTTGTAGGTGTGAGAGGGGTGTTCTTACCCTACAGACACCTCAGATAAGGTATTTCCTTGTTAATAAGGAATTATTGTACTCGAGTACTAAATTATATATTGAAATGCAATGAAGATTATGAAATGTACTCGAGTATTGACATTTTGTATTGAGATCTGAAATTATGATTTAAACCTAATATGAATTAGTTAATTTTTAGTTCGATATAATTAGCTTCATTTCTTGTACCCTAAATCAGTGGTTTCAAATTTATTCATATCTAGTATCTACCGAAACCTTTCGAACTTTTGATTAAAATCATCTTGAATAGTTTTAATGAAAGCTTTCAATATTCAGTAAGTTATAATGAATGGTTTCAATACTTCAATCGTTTATTTAAATTTAAACGATTGAGGGTTAGCGACGACAAGGGTGCGACGACGAGGTTCAAGTTATAGTATGAAATTCATGATATTGGAAGGGAGGCTAGGGAGTGCAATTGAGAGGTCCGGTAGATGGGGTGGTCATCGACATCGGAGGACTAACTTAGCTTTGAATCTCAATATATATACTAAATAGGATACTTGTCAAAAAAGGCCGATTTCCTTATTGAAGATAGAGAAAAATACCTTATCATGAATAAGGAAATAGCTTATCTGAGGCCCGTAGAGTGATTCCTAACAATGTCATTGGGTCAAAGATCGACATGCTTACAGCATCATTTATTACATCATACGAGGATCTTCCCTATTCGCTAAACTTTCCAAGTTTCAATATAAATACATCCTTCCCATCATACATCAAAGTCGATAGACTTTTGACTGACACATCACATTTCACATATTCTGCACAATCGACCCTGGAATCGACCATGGTAAGAACAAATCAATCAGCTCGCAGAATTACAGGTGGAATGCCGCCTTGATGCAGACCATCGACCGAATCTATCATCTACAATCCACTTCTCCTCTCATGTCCACCATGCCGCACATCACAAACAACTCAGATTCAGCATTCTTCTTCGGTGATCTCCTTTGATGTCAGCGATGCTGATGATTTCAACAAAACAAATCCTGGAACCTCAAAGATAACCCCGCACACCTTCGACCAAACATTACCCGCCTCAACATTCCACTCCTTCTCTCTTCTTCCTCTCGAAATTCAAACCCTCATTTGGGACTTTGCCGCTCACAGCGCAGTATCTATACCCCGCATCATCCCTATCCTAGTTCATTGCACGCTCAACTTTCCCCCAATGCCCCCCCACTCAGAAAAGCAACCCATCACCTTATCACCAATATGCACCACGCCACCTCTCCTCCACACTTGTTCGCTTTCCCGATCCCTTCTCTTGCCACATTACGAGCTGGTGAGTTCCGGTCGAGGTGGGTACACCCCCGAATATAACGATCCTGTTAATCCCGACGACGACTCGAGGAAGACATTTTATCTCAATCCCGAAGTCGACGTGTTGTATTTTACAAGCCTTCGAGTGTTCGACTCGGAACAAAATCAGCATTTTCCATGTCCTCATACTTGTGCAATATGTGTCAATGTTACGTTTGATCTGCATCGAGCACTTCGTGTGGTTGTTGGGAATCGAGATGTGAGAGTGCGTTTGAGGAATGTAGCGGTTGGCTTAGAGATACCAGGGTTACGCCCATATCGTCTCTTGGTTTCGGGAGCAGATGCGGATCTAAAAGGGTTGATGAGGTTATTTTGGGTGATGAGGGATGATGCGGTTATTGACGGTGGTGCTATTAGTCGTGAAATTGGGGAAGGAGAAGTTCTAGGACGAGCAGTCGATGACAGGTGGGCAGGGAAAGGGAAAATCATAGGGAAAACGGAAATCCCACAATTGATTGAGGACGGTAGGAAGATTCTTGACGGGCGAACACATGTAGATCTAAGTAAAGATCTAAGAATGTGGAAAATGGAAGATTTGGTCAATGACTATTATGCCCGCAAATGTTTGGAGAGAAACCAGAGCGTTGGTTCTAATGTGGCTAGATTGTTCAAGATACCCATTGGAAGATGCTCAGTACCATCTAGTACGCAAGATGTGAATGAGGAGCGAAAATTAGAATTTGTAGAGGTGAGTTGTGTAGTGGTTGGGAATGTATAATATGGATAGGATGTGTGGGTGATGACAGATGAATATACGGGGGTGATGGATGCTATGTACATATCTACATTCTTCGTCGGAAAAGAGAGAAGCTGTGTTATACTATGCTATGGTGGGTGTGGAATTTGTTTTTAAAAAGAAATATTTGAATCATGATGCTACTCGTATATTATGTTGTTTGTAACATCAATTCGGTTTGCTAGTTAATCTATTTTTTTTGTGTTTTGTATTTGCTAAATCAGTCAGTTTAAGTTGCCCTGTTGCTGTTCACGATAGGAATCATGGGATAATTATTCTGGTTTAATTACTACGAATCTGAAAAGTATATTATATTAGAAGGGCATTACTCTAGTAGTATTCTTCTTTACTTCCTGCTATACTATAGTCTTATTACGAGTGAGTCTTGTAGTCCCGTGTATATTGTATATCGGTATATCATATCACTATCAGACAATGACCGACTGACATATATTTCTCTTTGCACTTTGCACAGTCTACTACCGGTACGCAAATTTAAACACCAAAAACCAAGCAGCTCAAAGAGCGCATTACAAGATACAACAGGCCGTTAAATTACAGTCATCAAGCCAATCCCAGTCACAAAAAAACTCCTTGGGAAACAACACTTAAAAATACCAGAAACTCTTCCATCAGAGTATGAGGTTAACTTGGTTCACGGCACTGCGCTGCGTACCATCTCAAAGTTTTCGTATTTTTATAGAATATTCGCAGATACAGATACCAATAAATATGTCCGCGTTGCTTCTTTTCCAGAGTACTGCGCAATCAGGGACTAATGGGGGATCAAAAGTTGTTGATGCTGGAAGGGCATGGAATAGGGAATGGGGAATGGGGAATTAGAGAGTTCATGAAGGCACAGATTGCTATCTGGTTCTTGGGATAAATTATGGAAACATCGACGTTTACCTCCCCATTCAACAAAAATACGGCCTTAGCAAACCGCAGATGCAATCAATTTATCCTCTAATCATCGATCAACTATGAACAGTCCCTCACAACTCTTCTCACTTCTGTAGTTACGGTATCAACGATATACTTCATTTCTACTCATACCCAAAAAGCAATACAATGGGATATTTCTGGTAGTAAATACAACTAACTAGCCGGAGCTTAAAGGATCAAAGACCCCCCTTGTCTCTTTTAGACTAGTCTCCTTTAAAAGCTACTATCGATTAAAGATTGGGAACAGTCAGAATGTTTGCATCCCACCTCCCTGATCTAATCCCTAAAAATTAGCAATCACTCCTTGCTCAGTTGTTTTGATCGGACTAGGAATCGAAATTTAGCCATTTTACTCGTATTTATTAAAACCTTGAATCTACATTCTTTACACCATGGTCTCCAAGCCTGCTCCCTGTCTTCGGAATAATCTATCTCGGAGGCTACAGTACCAAGGCCAATTTGTATGCCAGAACAGGTAGAGAGAGCGAATGAGGAAGCAGCTGCACTGTTTCAATAAAGCTATGGCTTGCGGATATTGTGTATACGCCAAAACCCCATTTAGCGCAAAAGCTCACGATACTTTTGAGAAGCTCTCAAAACTCCAGGACGATATACATAAGCATTGAGATCTACCCAAAAAGGAACAAAATTCAGAAGATAACTCAAGCGGCACCGATGCTGCAAAGACTGGAAATCTCATCATAAGGAAAGGAAGGGAAAAGCCATACAACAGCCCATGCAAATCTGGAGTATGAAGGATCTGATCTAGATCAAATGGACGACAAAGCTCTGGTTTTATGTTATGGATATTACTCGTGTGGGTATAGTGTACTTTGCTTTGAGTACGGTAGTTGGATATGGCAGATGGCTAGTTCATCAGAGTAGCAGATCATCATGGTTGCTTGGGCTTTTCTCCAATAATCATCACTCCCTCGTATCAAGGACGAAAAAGAAGGAAAGAAAGAAAGAAAGAAAGAAAGAAAGAAAGAAAGACATTTGGTTATGCCTAAATGGACATAGACATATAGTATTGTAGGACGAATAATCAATTACATATATCACAGCACCACACCTTGAATTCTATGAAAGCATTGAGATATAATCTCGATTTGTTGAGATCTAGTTGTACATAGCTGAAAGTGTAATCAATCGGGTTGCTGATGCTGCTGGTGGTCGTATGTATGTATGAGCATAATGAGCGGTATATTTATTATTAGATATCAATATCAAACAATAAATGACAGGATTTTACAACATGTTCGTTCCTCAAGATGATTCCTTTCAAGCTACAGTATTAGAAATATTATGAGAGGATATATCATGGACGTTGCGGGAACTGTTACCTGTACTTTATAATCCAACATATTATATGTGATTCAAGATATATCGTATTGAACTGAATTAACTATCGAATGCATGAATCCAATTAAATTATATGAAAGAGATGTACTACAGTAGTGCTAGTGCTGTCAATATTAAAAAGAATTAGAACCTCCATCCGACTTCGTAATATGAATACGCTCCCACGCTAGACTAGATGTATCAAGATTAACTATAACCTCGTACATTGCAAAACTCCTAAATAAGCAGACCAATATGTTAACCCCTTCATTTTCAAGAACGCGGCCACCAACTCCTAACCCGCACCTCCTCTTCGACATCATTACTCCTCATATTCAAATCCCATCATGTGATCATATGCGCAGATAACCTCTCTCTTCATTTCACTCCCATCGCATTCCCAGTAAAACCATCAACCGTCGCTCTTCTCGCAGCCCTCCCATTCTCATCATTCACTATCATCCGATCCGGTGACCCTCTCAAGAACCCGTCTTGATCATACAATCCCAAACTCTCCGGACTATCTCTCCCCCTATTCCAATCTTGCTCCACCGCATTTTCCTTATCTCTTGTTGGACTCCTACTCAATATTTCCCTTGCCACATTAACCGCTTGGCTCCATCCCCACTTTGGTGGTGTTTTCGGGCTGGGATGTTCCATTTTACTTTCTCGGCGTGTGTTTTTCGTGATGGGTTTGATCATCGCGTCGGACCATCTCGTGTCTTTCTTATCTTTGCTTGTTTTTCCTTCCTTTTCTAGGTTTGCACTTGATTTGGATAAGAATAAAGGTTCAATAATTGGCTCATCTTCATCTTCATAATCCATCAAATACTCTATTCCTCCATCGGGAAGAATAGTAAGATTGGTCAGAGACAATTTCTTCTCCTTCACATTCAATCCATGTCTGCCCATCGCAGCCGGGCTACTTCCTCTGGCACTCCCCCCTCTACTTCCCTCACGACTCGCATTTATATCCTCGAGTATTTCTTGCAGATTCCCGTAATTCGGATTCATTAAATCACTCCTGGACTGACGTCTTTCACCAATACTGTTGATACTTGTACTCGAATCGTTCCCCTGGGGGAAATAAGTGCTAGAATATGCGGAATAACTGTTTGGATATAGCATGCTGAGCGAAGATCGATGATTTGGGACAGCTGCACCGTCTATAGGTGAACCGATCGAGAGGTAAAAACGAGACGCACGAGTCATACGTCGATTATCACCCCAATCGAGACCGATACCAGGTACCATCGGAGAGGAATCGGTATCCCCGAGGCTAATGCAAGAAATCTCTGAGTTCATTCGACGCAAAATACCGATACTCGTGGCGATTGAGTTGCGCGAGGAATTAGATGTGTCAGATGTGAGAGTGGTCATCGCGGTGCTATAAGAGGTAGATTTGTGTGGTTCGGGACGGGGTCCCGTGAGATGGACGGGAATGGGAAGGGGGGACTGAGAATTGGTGGCGCAGGCAGAGATGTGAATGGAATGGTTAAGGGTGACGGAGCGTTGGCGCGCAAGAGAGGTCTGGGACCAAGGACTAATGCATTGTTGATGTTGCTCGTAAAAGACTGGGAGAGGGGGGTGATGCTGGATGATGGTCTGGTTTGGGGTATGCTCGTGAATGACACTCGCTTAGGGCTCGACCCTCTGATATTGCTTGTGTTGGTATGAGATAGCCGGGTAAAACTTGACGGGTTACCATTTCGTGGCATTGAAAGCCCCGATCGCAAGGATTCTGGAAGATCTGAGCCACTACCTAGGTCTGGTACTTCAATTCCAGGTTCTGGTGGAGGGAGTGATGGAAAAGAGACCAAAGTTTCAGTGGGAGTGTCTGGACTAAGGATTTCCTCATCAATATTCTGACAATGACGACGGACCTGCGACTTCATGGCAAGTGACGATCGAGCGTGTTTGAAGAATTCGACTTCAGAGTTTATGTTCTCGGTATAATAGTTGCAGACTGATAAAGTTGGCGAGTATTCCTCTGCATCGGGTGACTGGGATGTATATCGTTCTGTTGGCTTGAGTGGTGGAACACTGAAAATCGAAATAACTTTTGAAGATGGTGGCGTGGGAGAGTACTCTTCCGCATCCGGAGATGCATGTCTTTCTACTGGCTTCAGTGGTGGGATATTGAAGGTTGGGTTGATTTTCAAAGGAGGTGGCATAGGAGATCCTTCACGGATCAATGATACCTGCCGCGAACCTGGCTTCAAAGATGGTATAGAAATGCTTGGATTGAATGTAGATACCGACGGTGGTCGTACCATAAGCGCACTAGGTTGTCGACTGGCGAGTGAAGTACACGATGGACTTGGTTCTACTACACGAAGAGTTGGCCTAGATATCAAAGACGTCATGCCAGGAGAGTCGCCTTCCGATTCTTCATGAACTACGCTAACACTTATAGGTCTGGACAATCCCGACATTCGAACAACGTTAGATCGTTTATGACCTTTCCTTTTCGATATTATCTTGTTAGGACTTGCTGAGCTAGATCGAGATTGCATAGCGTCTTTTGGTGACCATCGAAATGGATTGAGCTCTGATGATTGGGGTGGAGATCGAGGTTCCTTGACCAGTGGTCCCTGTTGATTACCTGAGATGTCTTTCAATGGTGAATCACCATGATTCGTAGGGTTTTCTAGTTCTTCTTCTAGTCCAAATGTAGCTTTTCTCATATGCAGAGGTCGTGGTCCATATATCATAGTAGATGGAGTGACCTTGGCGCTCTTCACAGAGGAAAAAAAAGGATCATATGCGATTGATGTCTTTGAGCTGTGATTCGTCTTTGGGGCCCCATCAGAACCCTTTGTAGGCGAAAGATTCATCCGATGTCTCTGTTCAACTCTTCGTCCACTTTTACTGGGCGATGTCAGTTGTGCAGGAATGACAAGATCGGGAGTATCGATTCCGCAAAGGCTGTCATCTGATCCTCCAGAAGGTGTCGGTGATCGTCCTCGGTGTTTGAATGCTCTACCAGCAGTTCGAGGAACTCTCTTCCGTGGACTTGGCGTGCGTAGTGATTGTCTTTCGTGAAGAGAATCAAAATCTGGCGTGGAACTCTCAGGGGCGAGAAGAACCTCCCTGCTTTCTGTGGCTTTATTTAACGGAGGGCTTGGTAACCTTTGTTTGGGCGGTGATCCTGGAAATCTCCCCAGGTTATTCCAACTCTTTCTCACAGATTGCCTGTGGGTATCCATAAGACGCTGAGATGTTGACTTTAAAATCGAAGATAATTGGTTCTCCGAGTTGTATCGACGTCTGTCATGATGCATTCTCGGTTCTCCATCAATGATAGTGATATCCTCCACAGAATCCGAGTTTTTAACAGGAGATTTCCTAGAAAATGTTCTCTTCGGACGCTGTGGCTCAGAGAGAACATATCCTGGTGGAGCGACGCAATTGATTCGTATGTTTTTCTCTGACTGAGCATGTGGGAGCAATGCTATAGGATTTTGAACTCTAGATGCCAATGGCCACGAGTCTCTGATGCTAGACCTTTGTCTCTGGAAAAGACCCTTCTGACCCGATGATCTTTTCGTACCTGGTCTGACTACATTATCATCCTCCTCATCGTCGTCCTCGTCAACAACAAAGCTTGTGTGTACCACCGTAGCGCGCCGACGCGGAACATGCCTAGGAGGTAAATAATGGTAAGGAGTTGCGAACAGAGGAAGAGAATATGTTAATGAATTGGCTCGAACAGCCAAACTGGTCTCCTTGTCGTCTCGGACGTTTTCTCGAAGGCTGACTGCATTGCGATGGTTTCGTCTGACATATGTAATCGCTGTAATCCCAATCACGATTAACACGATGGTTCCGCCAATGGCAATACCAATGATTCCCTCCAGCGGCAAATGTGATGAGCCGATTGAAATTTCTGCCTCCATAGACGGAGGAGGCATGTTGAATTATCGAATTGCCAAGATAATGAATCGAATGTACCGCGAATTTCCAACCTCTCTACTGTTGCTGCCCTTACTTCTATGACAGAATATAAATGAACGTAGATAACATTAAAATTATGAAAATACTCTCCCGTCTATTGGCATGATATCTGCACTTGCGATATTGATTGATAGGGGGATTGATTGTAAAGACAGTGTTGATGTAAATATGAGAAGGATGAAAAAAGAAGAAACAACAAACAAAACTGCCAAGATGTAGAAGTTGCCATGGTGCTTTTCAAAAGGAATGCGAGAATACATTCCTTCTTGTAGGGGGATTGATATCTCCTAGATATCTAATTGGCATTTTGACAGTTTCTCCCTTACACCAAAAGAGCAGAAGGAATGTACCGATATGTGACTATTGAGAGCCCTTGAGCTATCAACAAATACATCGCGATGATGTTTCTATCCACTTATCATTGGATCCATGATGTGCTGTAGTTCACCGATTAAATCCAGGTGAGATGAAGGGGGGGGGAGGGGGGAGGTTCTAACATTTGTATGTATAATTGACATGAAGCAAAAAAGCAGTGGATCATTCAGAGATGTGACTTTAGTGATTTGGTGGCTGGCTTTAGCGAAATTCGTCCAGAATTATTACCACAGTTCACTAAAACATTAGACTGTCTTCTAATTCCACTCCCTCCACAATCTGATCATGAAAATGGGTTTGTTCAACATTCATCATGATCAACAGAACAACTTACGGATATTCAGTATCATTCATCTATTATTTCTGGAGTTATCAATAGATTTGTTATTTTCATTCATCACCTGATCTGCGATAAATCTCACGGGGATTGATTGACGATAAAGGTTGCTTGGCTAGCATCTTTTCATTTCTCTAACAACTCTCAACAAAAGCAATCCATTTTCAATCCAAATCCTTTGGCCATACCAATCTCATGAACATAGGTGTTGGAGTACAGATGTTAGGAGTTCTGCCTGAGACCGCAAGTGTCGCAAACGGAGGTTCTCACCACCCCTTACGTGCGTTCTGCCCACCCCGCTGTCGACATCACTGCACCTACACTCTGGCGTTTGGTCCTAATCATGTATCAGCACAGCTCGAACATTCTACGTGCAACATTCTATGGAGCTTACTGACCACATCGATGTTCCTCTTGTGGGGCATTTGCCACTGACTGTCGATAGGATCTATGGTTCTGCCAGAGGGTTATCGCTGACGTAGTGATGGCGATAATGCCAAAGACGATGGTAAGGACATTGCTATAAGCGAGGCCGTTGGTTGGGCTCATTGAGAAGTCTCGATCCTGGAACGCAAATGCCACACTGGATGTTCCTAAAGACAGCGGCTTGTGGGTCGTCAGTACATTATTCTCTTGAGGGCGGTATAATCAATAACAGTACATGAGGTTTGATTTTGGAGGTACATTTTTGGCTTGATAGGTGGATTTATGTATAAATACGGAGTGGATCTCGTTTGGAGTCGCTCTGCTGTAAAGAGGAACCGACTACTTACACAGGGCATATGACGTGTATATGCTGTCAACGAAGTATCGTGTTAATCATAGCAAAACCTGTGATAATGTCATTTTTGGTTCAGTCAATGTTCGCTCAATCGATCCAAGCCAATCGACAGTTTTTGCGCACTCAATCTTTGCAGTACCGAAGTAAGCATCGGGCGTCAAATCTCCCGTGGAGAAGCCTCTCGAAGTTCATTGGCTGTTTGTAAACATAATTTCGAAAGCCATGCACTATAATCCTATTTAAAGCTGTATGGTTTCTGCGCGATATAAACGTCTTGAGAAATCTAGGATGCTAGGACATTCGATTTTCTTTTCAATAACACAATTTTACAATTCGGCGACGCTCCATTAAATGTCATTTTTGACAAAAGCTTATGCGCTGTACTCCAGGTTCTTCTTCTTTGGGACCTGTATCTCTGGGATCTCAAAACTTTCGACTAGAATCTAAAATTATGCCAGTGGTCAATTCACGTTTTCTAAACCCTTACTACAACCCACTAGCACACTGGGATTCTGAGAATATACTACCGCGAGGGGGTCCGACCCCTGTTTTCATGCCTGAATTAAGTTGTCTGTATTCTACTCAACTGGATCTCCCGCATATACAGGATAGCGTGGGCGATAACCCGCCAGCGACAGAAATGGTTTCGTTGCTGCAAGCACAAGTAGAAATGAAGTTGTGGAGACCACAACAAAATATGCCTTGGAATCCAACACTTTCGTACGCACAAAACCGATCGACTTGCAAGGAATATTCGAATTTGGAGAATCGCCAGCTGTCCTGGATTAGTGGCAGAACACAAAGCACCCGCATATCTTCTCACTCATCAAACTCAAGCCGACATGCGAAATTCTATAGATCAAATCTAATCTCTGCAATGAGTGTTCTCTCTAGAGGCTCGTCTATATCAAGAAATTCTCAATCCGTCAGTGATCAGGAGTGGTGGACTATGGCGGTAGACGATTCTGAAATGACAGTCAAGTCCTCACCAGACCGTTGTCGATTTGAGTCTGCTAGGTCCTTGTTCCATCGACGATGTTGTGGGCTTAAACTCCCACTGGAAAATTGGAGCTGCAGTGAGCGCTGTTCAACTTGTGGATTTGCTATTGTAAGATTACACCATATCGCAAGAACTGGCCAGGAAATGTTACCTCTTAACAGCACAGGAGACATTGTCACCCAAGACAATTTCGGCAATACAGCGTTACATCATGCGGCAGCGGCAGGAAACATTCAATATATCGAGCATGTACTCAAATTCATCAAACCACACACCGTCTTGTCTATGGGCTCCCAAATAGTTCTGGAGAGACTTTCTTACATGTTCTTCGAGAGCCCATGGACGTCTTTAGTGCATGCTTTCCTGCGCATCTGGAGATATACGCCTTGCTGGTACGCAGGACAAATGACTTTCATGGAACGTCATTTGTAGACAAAATAGTGAGTTGTAAACTCGCAGCTCAAATTATGAGCAAAACCCACAATGTGGCACGTTTCATGTGGTTCGAGCAGCTTCCGGCCTGCAACTCAGCCGAGGAAGAGTTCAACTTCGTCGCAGCTACCAGAAACAAACATATACATCTTAGAGACTCGTCCGGATACACAGGTCTAGCAGTCGCAGCTCGTCGGGGTCTGAGACACATCGTCGTTGCCCTGCTCCGGCTTGGAGCAAACCCCAATACCAAAAGTGGTGATGGAACAAGCGTACTTATCCCGTTACAGCTCACCTTGCTTAGGCGAAAAGAACTTCGAATGATATACTTCATGCACGGATTTATGTTGCGCGACAATTTTGACTGACGTCGGTGAAAAGTTAAGGCCTTCTGAAATTGATGAATATCATATCTCAAATTGGCTACCGAAGGGTTTGTATACTCATTCCGCGGGCCAGGAATCAAACTTGGAACAAACGAAAATCCCCGCTAGTAAGGGAAAAAGGCGAGAAAGCTCAAGTCACTCATTACACATGTCGCAGCTAAGGTGATTGCTAAGCGGCCTGTAAATCATGCCAAGCAAGATTCCCAAGCCATCAACAATCGGGGTGATGTTGTTTATAATGGAAGAACCCAGCCCAGCAGCAACCTCCCCAGCCGTCCTTCTCGTGTTGCCAGTCATGAGTTCGAGACTCGAGATATATTCAAGGATTGGCATGCACAGACGTACATGAAATGCCAGGCGAAACCTGCCAAGTCCCAAACCGTCCTTGTTCCTTCCCGTCAAGGTCACTGGTATCCGATATCTCCGAATGCGATTGTTTGGCATATCATACTGGTATGATCTCAAAGATTCCTACATCTTTATCGGGTAGAGATACGGCCGTACCTGCTTCGTGGGAAGATGTGGCAAGTGAATGGCCTGATTCAAGTACATCGTGGGCTTTTGAAAAGCCGCTTTTTAACGAACAATCATCATAGCAATGACCATAAGCCAGAGCTTATATTGGGTGATGGGATGTCACATTCATATCATCTATTTGAGTCCCAACGTTACCAGCCAATGTCAACTTTCGAAGATGAGATTCCTGAGTACGAGTAAGTTTTCATATTACTCGAGTAGTTACTCTCGAGGTTGCTGAATTCGACTTCTGATTGCTGGGCCACTTGCATCTTTGTAAACTTTGTTTCATATCAGGAGTCTCTCGATATTGTTTCCAGAGTATTCATAGCGTGGAGGGACGCCTGCCGATATATCGCAATGGCTAGAGGGCGATTGGAATCCTTATATCGTATCATCATATCATAGGAAAGCACTACAGACATGCAAGAAGCAGAACTTGAAATCCTACTGTACCGATACTAGAGGTTAACTTATAGAATATCTATATGATCAGCACAAGATATATTTGGATATGATGTCCCTAGACCAATTCTGAAGTCTTCTCTTTCCTCATTGGTTGTCGTTTTTCATTGATCTCTAGACCGTGACACATTATGTTTTTGATATCTTATATCGGAGAATCTGATGTATTACTGGAGTATTGATAGTGATAAGGTAGCGAGTATAATTCTTCAACCATCACATCTTCTCCCTCGTGTTTCCAATCTGGATAGACTGATACTAACCATCACCACATCATTTAGCATTACTTTACAACAAATTGCAAAAAACTTCGCAAGTAGCATTTATTTGATACCAGTACACCATAATCTCATTTAATATAGCACAGCACAGCACTGCATAGCATTATGAAAAGCAGGTTTGTATCTCAGTTAATCAACTCGAATAGAATGTCAAGGCAGCACGCTTAAAAAGTTATTCATGTATGTATGTAATGAATGAATCGGCAGTAAAGAAAAAGATAAGCTTTAGTTCCCTCGGGAGTCATCGATTCCCGTGATGAAGTATGATTCTCAAATGATTCTTAAACTTATATCATACAATGTGTTTTTAAAAAGCCCAGAAAACTTGCAAATAGAAAGGAAGAAAAGAAATGAAGTAAAATGAAAAAAACTAAAAAAGTGACTCCTAGATATTTTTATTGACTTTGGTTGGAATTAGATTATCAAGAACTTGATATCTTCATATCAAATCTGTTCAGTAAATGTAATGTAACGAAAAAGAAGACAAACGTATGATAACCTTATGTAAAGCAGCGCCGCCGAATTCCCTACCAAATACCATATACCACGTACCATAAAGCCAACGCCTAGTCCCTGCAATACCGCCCATCCTGAAAACCAATCCTAGTTTCCTCCATATTACATGGTGATGCAGTGCTGCATACGCTTTCTCTCCTTCTTTCCTTTTATCTTCGCCATCATCTTTGCATTTTCTCCCACTAATGTTCCCTCTCCATCCTTCACCTGCACCTTCATCTTCACATCTTCCTTCACCTGCACCTTCTCCTTCACATCCACCTTCACATTATCCTTCACATCCTCCTTCAGCACATTCCCCTCCACATCCTTCGCGTTCACCACCATCTCCTCCACACCCCCCTCCATTCCCTCCACCCCCGCCAAACCTCTCTCCTCCAACTCCCTCCTCTCCCTCTCATCCTCCTTGGCCTGCACAATCTCACATTCCTTCTCCCACCTCTCATCCGAATCCCTATAACCCATCTTCCTGGACTCCTTCTCCAGCCTCTCCTTAAACGCCACATATTCTCCCTCTGCAGTCGTGATGCGCGTCCCTCCATCATCATACAAACTCGTATTCACATAATCATCTTGCGTCGCCAATGTGCCACAGTTACAGTTCGGACAATTGGGGTGCACGTTGTCGCGATAGATGAGTCCGTAGCTGTCGGGGGTTATGGTGCCCGGATCAAAGTATTGAGGCAGGGGATTGTTGATGCGCGGATCTTGGACAGGGAAGCGTCGGTAGTTGGGGTGTTCTTTTTGGGTCGGTCCTCCACCTTTGAGGAAACAACATGATTAGTTTGATCTTTGTTGAAGAACGAAATCAATATGATGAATAACTACTTTACTTACAAAAGGTCTCCCAAGCTTCCCGATCAATAAGAAACTGCACATAATCAGGTCGGAAGATTTGAAGTTGAAGAAATAGCTTTTTGCTTCGAATCAGCTCGGTGGATTTCTCGACGACGGCGGCAAATTCGTCAACGGTAACTACTTTTCCATCCACGGAAGGTAAGTGTTGACTAAGGAGTAGGCGACCCAGTTCTGGAAGCACCGTTTGATAAGTTCTCGAGGCTCGTTGTCCACCTTTCGGAGGCGTAGCCTGATCTGCCATATTGAAGACTTGTGGTTATTTCTGATATCAAAAGGGCAGTTGATGATTGTGAAGTTGTTGTGTTTATCAGGATGATCCCGTTGGAGAGTAGAAGATATCATGAAGATAGAAGATGTGAGTGGGGTATAAGATGCTGAAGATGGATCTCCATAGAAGCCACCAAGGTTGTAACAAACTTATCTAATTTGGCTTGGAGCAGGGTGTTGATGGGAAATAATTAGTCAATACGGTGCATATGGCCTGATTTTCTCGCATTCGCTACACCTTGCGTTTTAAAAGATGGATATAACGGATCGGCCTTACTCTATACGATTTCATTGGATAATTTGCCGCTATTTCCAGATGGTAGCCGTATAGCCGAATAGCCGTATACTATGGGGCAGTGAGGTGAATAATTAGATTCCCGATTGTTGGATCAACTTTTAAATGCAATATCGATTGAATTTGTAGCCTATAGTTAACATTTGTTTAGAACTGGTGACTATGCTTGCTCACCTATCCGGTTGAGTATCCTCTCTCCCTATATCAGATGGGATTGTTCAAGGGAAGGCTTTGGACAAAAGAAAAAAACTAATAGAAGGTCAAAACATTTTACAATCATCTGGATGCCATGATACTTGAAAGTATCTATCACATCAATGATGTACAACTATATTGGATGTATTGCACTATCTTCGGTCCATGGGAATTCTAAAATCAAAGAGAGTATACTGTTACACTCTAAAGCTCGAGAGATAATTCTTTACATGATTATCACCATCGATCCACCATTGATATCTGTTCTGCATAACTTTGTGGGTGTCATTTTTCTAGCTAAAATAAATTCAAGGGTTAAAGATCAATTACGAAATCAATATTTTGGCTTCATGTTTCGCCAATTCTTAGCCGTCTAATGTGAATAGAAACAAATAGATTTTTGTGGATGGATCCACTTGTGTCTATTTCTCATAGAGGCTCTTGATAAGGAAGCAATCCTAAATCTATGAAACCACTAGATCTTTAGACACAAGTAGTGATTTCTAGCCAAGAATAGTAGATTCCAGTGTGGGGTTTTATCCTGGATTTATCTGTGGTCTGCTCAGGAAATGGCCCTCGAGACTTTGTATAATACATTATTCACAATATGTAGTTCTCAGGTTTATTAATTTGACCATCATAGAGATTTGATCATTCAGGTTCATCTCGCAATCCTGAATCAGGGGATTGTATACACAAAGGGAGTAAAGATAATGGAGGCAGATACAGTAGCAGTTTAGACTACATTACTCTATAAAAGTTTGGTAGGAACTTGATAGATTGTGAATGAAGTCCGACTGATATTCAGATATGCAACAAAAGCAGAAAACTACAAGTCACAAGGCTTTGGGGATAGTGGTTGGTTGATCGGAGGAGGTAGATGATTGTTCCGCTATGGTATCCGAGGTTGTGCCGAGCCATGTCTTTCGCTAAACCTCAACCCTGACCTCAATCTTGTTGGGATATTGACGAGTCAGCATAACTTTAGGTGGACCATATAAAATCTCTCCATATGGCCCTATCTATACCTAGATATATACACATTCCTACCTATATCTACTTATATATACTATTGATAAGATATCTACTGTATACTTCATACCGTAACCTCAACAAATCTAATACACTCCACCTTCTATCTTCGAAGACAACATTATCATCTGCTTATAAATCTCTCCTATATAAGTTGAAAGGGCTAGCTATTCTGCAATGTTGGATAAGGTACTCTATTGGTTTTTAGAGCATATCTCAACACTCATACTTATCTTTAATCATTCTTATAGAAGAAAATAATTTAGATTATCAATGATTAGACACTTGTATCTAGATCTTAACCTATTACCTTCAATCAACAAAGAGTGCTCCAAATCTTGCCAATCTGGCCCCCTTTGTATAGGAATTACAATAGCTAGACAAGATATCCTTATTAACAATAGTGAAAGACTAAACACAGGTTACGTTTCATTTTATAGTTTTTTTTCACATCCAATTTTCAGTCGTAAAGCTATAAGGGAACTGTATAGAAGCTATTGCCGTCACTTGACCAATTTGTTGTGTTACTGGAGCTAAATTTATGACTAAAGATTTCCTGCACAATATCCTTGAAGAATATATGTACTTTGTTTACTTGGAAACACGAAAGAAAGTCAGCAGTTTCAAAACATCTACCCAAATCAGAAGACCTATCAAACTATCTTCTTTTCAAGCCCTTCTAGCTGATCAAGATATTCAATAGCAATTCATTTCAGATTGCTCTCTCCTACTCCTTCTGAGTTCCCAAACTGTCATATCCAAGGTGATCAAACAAACATGTCTCATGCTCATTTCACACAAGTGACTAGGAATATTAGCCAGGTGCATTTCCTTAACCGGCTCTTTGTATGCAAAGCAAACAGTACTAGCATATTGTCTCATTGACCATGTCTACTCAATATCTTACCACTATACCGGATGCATCAGTTGTCACACTTTCAGACCAGATAAAAAAATCAAGAGGGCAAAGGGCAGGAAATATACCTAATTTTAGCTCTATTAAGCAAGTTTTGGTCCATTCGATGCAGCTGTTTTTCCTGTTAGAAAAATCATAACCAGCATCGGTTTGAATCCGAAAACTAGTTTATTCGAGACTACTTGAAAGCTAAAAGGTTTCAAGTAGATGGGAAAACTAACAAAATAAGCATAATATCACTTGTAAAAAACCCAAATGACAATCTCGATGAATTATCAGACCAGCCTCATGCTTTCTATCTGTTCCTCTGCTCTCCTCTCCTCTACTATAGTTACTATCTAGTACAACCGATGAGGGGAGATGGTATATGGGTATCTATTGTACGGTTATCCATGATTTAGCCAGGATTAGATTTGATTCCCGCATTCGCATTCCATCAATTACATTACAACAGCACAATGTATCCAGATATAATAATAAACCTAAATATTCGCAGATGTACGCGAATATTCACAGTTTTAATGATAATAACACAACGCGTTTGACTGAATGGAAATTCGAGATCCTCGTATGATATTTAATTTCAAGCTTTTGGATTAAATTTAAAGTTTTAAACGCCAAATTTGAGTTAAGCTTTGTACTTGATGGGTTGCTTAATACTTATACTAATCAGTTTCTACATTCTGCCAGGCCACTGCTGTAGGCCAGCGTATTCAAACTCCCCCCTCTCCTCTCCTTTAGCAAGGAGAGGAGGGAGTTCTTCAACATGAAGGAGAGGAGAAGAGAGGATATTTACGATTCGGCAGGATTTAGTAGTTTCTCCTTGGTCTTAGGAGAGAAGGGGAGTTTGAGAACGCTGCTGTAGGCTAAGTGAATTGTGAACACAGAGACTAATTAATAGGTATGTATCGAGAAAGACTTTTTGTCTACAGGTCTGTCAACAGTTCAGCAATAAAAATTATACAAATTCGAATAAATATTGGATTACCGCTATACTTCGTCGCTATCTTCGAACTCATCATCTTTAGTGGAGACTCTCGGAGCCTCTGCGCCATCCCATATCATGTTGCTTTCATAATCGTATCATCGTATTATCGTGTGATTCACACTAACTACTTCATCAATTATCTCTCACTACTCACTACTCACTAGACCAGCGAATTTTGAAAGCCAGTCATATCCCCACTATCAAAATGATATGATGTATGCAATCGAGGTTGTCTTGAAAGATTTGTCTGGTGTAGATAGAGCTTGTTGTACTATGCGATTTTTACCCTGCTTGTCTGTCTGCATTAACTAATGAGCAGCTGGCTCACATACTATCTACCGGAGACTAATGATAGTGATGAAACATAGCATGAACGATAACAGAATTAAGAGTATATTTCTGGTATAGAAGACTATCTAATTATCAATAATAGAAAGTGAGGCAACATAGATTAATTTATAATGGAAAGCGAGGCTATATAGAATTCTTAAACATACCTAACATATACATCCCTAATAACGAGAAGACTACAAAGAGCGTTCACTGGTGTAACTCCTCAATCTACCAAGCTGACCTATTCTCGGATACCTATATGATATCAAGACTGTTAAATATGACCCTTTCAACCATTTTCACCAATTTCCCAATCACCAGTCCAAAAACAGGAGAGAGCTATGAAATATAGAATACTCGCTTCACTCAAAAAACTTGAATATGGGGCCACCTACTAGGTAGTGTATACTGGCTAGACAAATGAATATGGATATTTAAGAGGTCTACAGTACCATCCTAACAAACCAACACATCAAAGACTTCTTTCTGGATACTTCTTTCTTTGAGAAACTTTGATTGATTGATTGATTGATTTAATTTACGTCCATCTTCAGTCTAAGACTATATAGGACGGCTAGACCCTATAGGCACTAGCAGATAACTTTTTATTTTACAAAAATAGATATGTTCGATTTGGGGAAGTGAAAACAAATGCTGGGGACCAATGCCCGCTTATTATACGCGTTGCATATAATAAGAAAATATGAATATCAAGGGTTATAAGAGGGTTACCCCTCTACCCTCTCTTTCCTCCACTGCTACTTCTTCCTCTTCCACTACTTCTTCCTCTTCAACTACTTCTTCCTCTTCCACTACTATTTCTTCCTCTGTTTCTTCTTGTTCAAGAGCTCTTGCTAAGTGCCATGCCCTTGTAGCAATTTTGGTGGTATTGATGAATTTGATAGCTAGTTCAATTCCTACTTTTGTATATAGTAGGAATTGTATAGTAATCTTGGATAATGGTATATTTTTGAAAATCTC
>KI628630.1:0-129772 GCA_000503235.1 Sclerotinia borealis F-4128 | reverse complement strand
ACTTCAGTTTTTCAGATTTCTTTTTTTGAGATAAAAAAAGTTAATTAAATATTTTGTTTATTTCTAAATTTATTCTGTTATTGAGAATTCTATAGAAATATTATTTATATAGAAATAATTTCGGAATTATTAATAAATAGATTATTCATGGAAGTAATAAAAATCAAATATTGTATTATCTACTAATCGAAACTTTGAAAATGGCTAGAGTAGAGGTAGAATCTTTAATATTAAAGTTTTTGTTTTTTTTTCGAACTATTCTTTTCTCAATTTGTATTCGAGCTCTTCTTTTTTTCTATTAATTCTTTTCTTTTTTTTTCAATTAATCTGGTTTTTCTTTTGCTTTTGTTTAGTATATTTTTAACAATATATATTGATTTATTTAACTTGAAAAAACCCTAATCCTTCTAAAGGAATGAATATCAAAGTAATAGATTGATTAGTCAAAAGATATATCAATAAAAAATCATAAAATATTATTGATTTTTTCTATCCAGTTTTAATATAGAGAACTATATCTTTATTCTGACATAAATACTTTAAAACCTTTTTTTGACTAGATTGTAATGTCTTTTTGAAGAAGTTTTCTATTTGATTAATAACAGTCTCAAACTTGTATTAAGTTTTATTTTTTTGTATATGATTTCTTTTATGTTCTTTAGTCTTCTTTTTCTTTTAAGTTTATTAATAATATATTTGTGCTTTAGATGATTAGGGTGATGATATTGAGGTTTGAGCTATATGCCCTTCTTCTTCTTTCAGTTCTTCCTTTTTTGCAGTTATTATATGTATCGATAGTACTAGCGATGGAATACGAATCATTGGATTGTTATTGGAGCCAGTATTGGAATCAATATTATAATAGATTTCAGAATCAGGTCTAGATTAGATGCTAATTTCCGTATCTACATTGGAAACCATCTTATTATCGGAATTTTTTGGAGCTTTATCTAAAGAGTATTCAATACTATCATTGGGAGGCAATTTTTCTAATATATCGTTTAGGTTAGCAGGAGTAGTCGATATTATTATAAAATATTGGTAATTATAATAATTTAATTGAAAGATAAGAATATCAATCGAATTTGGAAAGTTATATCAGACTTAAAGAAAATACTTCAAACAATTCAATTTTGGTTATATTCATTAAATATAATTCTATAAAAACTATTTCTTATAATAGAATATATAGAATTCTGTTCAATTTTCAATATTTATTCAATCTTTTTGTAGAAAAAACCAAAATGATTTTTGATTTTCAAAGAATAATATAAAATATAATAAAGCTTAATAGATAATTGAATCAAAAAATTGAGAATAATATTTTTAATATATAATATGAAACATTAAGGTTTAATGTTTTATATAAGGAAGTGTTAAGGTTTGGGTATATAATTAATAAACTTTTATAACTATACCACAAGATTATCTCATTTAGGTCTAAAATCTATAAAAGTATTTATATACAACTATTATCCCTACCTCTCACTGCCTTCGCACGGACCCCTATACAAGTTTGCGGTCAGAGTCTCTACGAGACGAGGAAACCTCAGAATGAGTTTTGGGTGTATACATATGTATACATCTCTAAGTCCATATTCAATTGACCTTGCTCACTGTACAGTGTACACCCCCCTCGAATCCTATTGCTTCGGGTGTACCTATTCTATATCTATACTGTACCAAAACCAAACGGCAGTTCAAAACAGCATGCATCCGGTTGCCCGTACAATGATGAGATGAAAGCATTATGGAATTGGAGAGCAATAATAGATGAAATCTCGCAATTCAACTCTTGTATTGCGATATCTACTATTTCAGCTCATCACAACAACCGCCATTAAGGAACAAGGCTGCCTGCTTTGAGACTTGGTAATCACTCTCGCAGACAGACTCGACAACCCGCTCAATGATTTTAAATCAGAGTATAGATTGCGCAAATGCCTAAGTCTGGCTTTGGTTGGTTATCGTCCTATGTTCTCGTAATGGATTGATTCAATGTTTAGTGTATTATTACTGACATTCGATCTCACAGGCTGGATTAACCATCTCAAGAATAAAGGCGGGAAATGAACTTTAAGCTCTCTATCGGCGACGTTCCTCTTTATTCGCGGTCAACCCATAAAGTATGAACTCCAAAGACACTTGTGCCACTGGTTGGAGCTCGGGTTTTCAGCAATAATTTGTTTGATTGATCTGGTTTGGCATAGACTCACGTCCGAAACGATGAAATTGCATCGATTACTGAGGTAAGGGGCTGCGGTGCTAGTTCAATGGAGTACGACTTCGTTTGTTCTTTCTTGAATTCTCTGCTCATGATAGTTTTGTGCGAGTACTGGTAATAGAATGATGAGCGTTGAGCATAATGCTGGTTTCCAGCCTATAGCAAGAATCCCCGGTGATAGTCAGTTGCTGCTCGAGCATAACAGCCCCTAATCCTCTTGCCTAGTTTGATTCGGATATCTCAACAGCTCATCTATCGTGTGTGACTTTTAGCAACTGCTTTCATATTTCTATTATATTGTCAGATCTGCTGGACAGGCTGTTTCAAAAGTTGTTAGGAGAAGCGAATGCTAAGTTCAACTCCACTTGGGAATATGCAAGTCATAGCTATCCTGCTCATTTCGGAGTTGTATGACCTAACCCGGCATTCTTCAAGCCTACAATGCCTCGGGGGTTACTTCTACTAGTGTGACCAACATTTTATCTGATTTGTCTTCTGCTTCCTGTGTGTATGAATTTTTGTGCATGTTTGATTCAAGGGTATGTCATTTTCTTCCTTGTCTCGTATGTTACATGCATCGTACTTTCTATGGTTAGGCTTAGGTGGTATTCAGTCCCTGGTTTAAGTAAACACTACACTTGGATCATATAGGATAAGACCTGACGCTCACATTGGACACTTCCGAAATACTATAGCTTATTTTGTAGCTTGTACTTCACCGTAACAATGATGTGGACTCTCTAACGCGATTGACTTACCTGGGTTTGACGACACTTAAGAGGCTCGCAATTTCCATACGTCCGGCCCTAAACCTGGACGATGTTTCGACGCGAATTCAAAGGATTGGCTGCACAAAGGGAGAGAATTAAACCCTGTGCAAGATTTACCAACGAAGGCTAGGTATGGTGGTATAATGTTACTCCAGGAAAAGTGAAGGTATCCGATGACACTTATTACTACGGAAGTCTCTCTAGCCTGATGTACCCATAGTCCGAATATAGATGGATGCCGATGTAGTAGAGGTTATTTCACAACCTTGGGCTAATCTCGAATATGGAAGGTCTGTTCACAACTCAGATCAAAACCCTAGTTCCCCAATTATGCTCCAAAACGTTAGCCTAAATACAGCTACTCTTTACAGCAATTGATCATCGACGATGAGCAAAGCCGCCAACATATCTCTTGTACAAAACATTGACGAGAGCGGGGTCACTCGAAGGTTGCACAAATCTGGACAATTAAGCCACTCATCTAAGACCAGCAATTACGTTCACAATCTATCCTTCAGGCGATCGTTCGAGGGTACAAGTAGATCTTACACATACAAACTTTTTACTCGCCATATCCTTTTCTACAGATTTATGCAAGACCGTTGGTGTTAGGAAGTTCTCTAACGGCAACTCGATCGGCTGACTGCTAACTTCTTCACTTCGAGTCGTACAAAGTATCCCATGCTGGCTTGTTTGTATTTCACATGTCTGAGCCATTATAATTCAAGGATTCCCCGCATCCGCAAGAGCTACTGCATGCGCACCTTCGAATTCGCCAGGTACTCCGCACTATTGTTCACGCTTAGATTTTCCATGCATTTGATGCCAAGATTTGACTTTAGTGTTGTTACATACCCAAATAGCTTCACCAGTGCTACATACTCGAGGAAACCAGACCACAACGAAATAAAGCAACTATAAAAGAGTGAGAAATTCTCATCTTAAATCATCTATTATCGCTCAATCTCGAAGGTTCAATCACACAATCACACAATCCAATTCAAACCACAGATATCTTTGTTGCAAAAAAGAAATCATGAAGTTCTCATACGTCGCTATTGGTCTCGGAGCTGCATCCGTCGTATCAGCTCAAGCTGCTTGTACTTCAGCTGTGTCGGCTGTGCCTACTTGTGGTGTATGTAATATCTTCGTTTCCCTCGATCTCCTTGATCTAAGATTATATCATCTGTCTTCTCTTCTTTTTAAATGAGACATCTCTTACTCGCCCTCTCACAGCGACAACCTTCAATTGGTCCACTGACATTTTTCTTAGGTTTCTTGCATCAATTCGGCGGTGGCGGCACATTGTACAGGTACCAACAACTACGCTTGTGAATGCGCACCTGCAACGTTCACTTCCATCGAAAACGCCGCTGCTAATTGTGTCATCGGGGCTTGTGGATTAATCACTGCGGTGAAGGTCTTGAGCTCTGTCGCTGCGGTTTGCACTGCTTGTGTTTAGACTGCCATTGCTGCTGCCTGGTTGTCATTCAAGGACTGGCACAAGGATATGAGAGAGTATGGGATGCTTCTGGCGGAATGACCCTTTGCATGACGTAGCTGTGGTGTGGTTCTGCGGATGAACGACGCTCTTTGGATTAAGACAACAAAGGCGGGCATGCAGGTTGATTGATAATCATTCATCAAAATTAATTTTGTCGTGCCAGTGCTTAAAAACATCTAAGAGCAGCCTTTTGTGAACTTATGTTCTGTTCCATAATTTGAACTCGAGATGAATGGGCTGGCCTATAAACTGCGATGTCATATCGTAAGGAAAGGAATTATGGCACAGCGTCACCATACAAATAACTCCATCTTAGGTTAATGATGATTGGTAAACTTGACCCAGGAATCACGAAGATCTGGTGGTGAGAGTAGAATCACATCTATATTCACCACCCCCATAAAATGTCTCGAGAATGATCCTCATTGTATCGACTTAGGGTAATAATTGAATAACCCCTCAGATTTTAATACAGTTGTGATGCTGTCAAAGAATCAAATCAAGTACATTAAGAATGAATGCAAAATAATGTTTCATTTTCTATCTTAAAATACCTTTCCATCAATCATCCACATTAACAAAGGGAAACTATATCCAATCTTTCTTTCTCCCTCCTACTCCCCTTCTTCTTTTCGCGCTCCGGGTATCATTCTAGAACTATTAAACAATATGTATGTATTTATGTAAAAGAACCACTCTGTGAATATGGGCGGCATTGGTATAAGAAGCTTTAAATCCACCCCACTAAACATCATCAAACTCAAAACGCAATAAAGTTTGAAGGAAAATGATAAAAGAAACTTTTTTAATCAACGTCCGAATCCCCCGCTGTAAATTCCAGCCATCTCATCCACTGTGCTTTCATCATCATCATAAAAGCCCTCTTCACTTCCGAAATCTCCGAGTTCCTCACCTAAGCTCATCCCCAAACTTGGTTGTCCGAGTGCACTTTCGCGTCTACTTCCATTGCCCAGTTCATCGTGGTTGGTCACCACAGCATCGATATCATAACTGCTTCTTAACATCATTGGTGGTGTCGATGGTACTTCTCTCCTGACAGGAACTTTATCCGCACGTCGTGGTGTTGACGTTCTGGAACCAAGTCCACTTTGTCTAGCCGCAAATCGTTGACCTGTGGCGTCGAAAGCGCTCAATGTGTTGTCCCTCGCGAAGTTGGTTGGCTCTCTGGTAACGTGTACTGGAGGAGGTGCTCCAGGTGTACTAGGGTATTGCCTGGTATTATTACTTGCGGGTGGTGTCATTAATCCACTAAGAAATCCAGATGAACTCCCAGCTTTAGGTGGTGTTGAATTTCCACTTGCAGTACTGGTACCATAACCATCGCTCATCAGAGAAGTTGTGTCCTTTACCTGATTCTTGTTTCTCCAATTCCCCCAAGCAGCAGCAAGTGGTCCTACGGCACTAGCAACTTGTGCAACTCGGGGACTAGCTGCAATAGAAGCCGCGATGTTGGGAAAATTGATAGCCGAACCGCCGTTCATGGCTCTCTCGCGTTCTTGTTCTTCCATCTGAAGGTTGGCGCTCAGTCGAATGGCGGCATCGCGAACACCGTCTGAATTGTATTTGCCCGTTGACAAGGCATGCACAATATCCTGAAGATCACTCTTGCGCACCGAAAGAAGTTCCCGTAACCACGTAATTTCATCATCACGTTTACTAATCTTTGTCGAGGCCTCAGGATCCACGTCCGTAAGTTTCTGCTCGAGATCTTCAATCTTCAATTCACGATCTTGTAATTGTTCTTGCAAGGCCATAAGAGATTCTCGGAGTGCCTGTGGTGAAATCTTCTCTGGCACTTCCAATCCACGTGGTTGCGCCGACGATGACAAGGATCCAGCTACGCTTGCCGATCTTGCAGCTTTAGCGTGAATAGCAGCAGCTTGTGCAGCAGATCTAGCGACGTCCAGCTTATCTTCTAAATGACTCACACGATCCTGAAGATGTTCCGTCTTGGCCGTACTCAAACTCAATCTCTCCAAGAGGTGTTGTTCGGACCTCTGAGCATCCACAAGCGTATTTTCAAGTTGTCGTTTGTGCTTCTCCTGTAAATCTTCAAATTGGTCTTGGTGCTTTCTCGTAATGTCATCGAACATCTCTTTCTTGGAAGTTTGGGCCGCTTCTAGAAGCATATCATGTTGTTCCTTTGCAGTCTCGGCATCTAATTTTACCAAATCTATCTCGACTTGTAGTCTGGAGATTTGATTCTCAAGCTCTTCTCTGACAACATTGACTTCGTTATTGGCGGTATCGACCTCAACTTGCATATACTTTCTCGTGCGTGCAACTTCACCTAGGCCAGATTCGCGAGCCTCCTCAAATTCTCTCTTGTGTCTCATAACATCTTTATGAGCAGCATGATTTTCGTTCCGCAGTTCAGTGACGACAGATTCCAACCTCTTACACTCGTTAATAGCTCTCATACCTTGTCTCTCTCCGCTCTCTAGTCGTTCGATTTCCAGTTCAAGTCGTTCTCTTGTTCTAGCTTCGGCATGGAGTTTAGCATCAAGGACTTCCTGTCTGGCCAATAATTCCTGTTCTTTCTTGGCACGGTGGGAATTATCCTGTGAAATATTTCGGGCGGCTGTAGCCATATCCTCCTGCAAATCCATTAATTTCGATCTCATGGATTCGCGGACTCGGATACTTTCCTCCATCTGGTTCTTCAAGGTCTCGATGGTCCTCCTAAGATCTCTATTGGTTTCATTGGCTTGTTCCGCATCCTCACTATGTCTCTTGGCTGCTTCCATAGCCCCTTCGGCCTCCAGCTGCCATCTATGGGCTAATGATCGGGATTCCCGTAATTCAGATTCGGCCATGTGAACTGTGGCGGTAAGGTCTGCTTCAGTCTTGCGATAGTTCTCCTGCGCAGCTTCCAGTAATGCGATACGCATGGTAGTCTTATCTCTTGACTCTTCGAAACTTCTTACCTTACGATCACGATCCTCTGCAATCTCACGAATCTTGGCATCTTTCTCCAACATTGCATCGCCAAGTCGATCTTCTTCTTCGGAATAGACACGAAGCAGACGGTGGGCTTCAGCAAGACGATCCTCGGCCTTTCGTCGACCTACAATTTCATTCTCGGCCTTGGAGCTCTTCTCTTCAACAATTTGTCGTAATAGATGTTCTTCCTCCAGAGAACTTACTAAAAGCCTTTCCGTCATAGCCTTGGAGTCTTCAGTAGCTCTACGCTTCTTGGTCTCTTCCTCGACCCAATCGTCAGCCCGACGAAGCTTTTCCTCGAGCTCGGAAATTCTGATTCGAGAATTTTCTTCTATCTCAGCTAGCCTAGCTTGGGCCTGCCGTTCAAGAGCTGCCATCTTTGCCTCAGCCTCAGCTAATTTGGTGGCCGAAATATCATCAAACTGAATGGGAGCAGGCATTCTCTCTTCAACAACTTCCTTGATAGCATTCCTCAGATCTTTCACGCTGAAACCGGGCTGTGATGATTGTGCAAACTGCTCCTTCATTTCGTCCAAAACTTGAAGAACATTACGCGAATCAGGTAACATGGTCGCAACTGTTGGCGTAACTGCGCTTTGAGGTCTTGATGAATGAGCATTGAGAGCATCCAAGACGACCGTTCTGATTCTCTCCAGCTTTGCGTTTCTTCTTGGGCTTGCTGACCTTCCAGGATCTTCATCATCTTCGTCATCAGCATCACTTAGTGCACCAGACATGCTACGCTGTTCTCTGCGATATGATGCAGCTCTCACCGAGTAAGGAAGCGATTGTAACGAATGTGTGATTCCCTCCAAGATCTTCTCTATTGGGTCCAACCTATCGGCCAACAACGAACCGACGATATCATTGACACGATTATCGAAGAAACCAATCCTTTCATGAAGTTTAATCTCCTCACCTTCACTGAGAACATCATCCCAATCACTAACTGGGAGACTATTTCCAGTGTTAAGACGATGAATAGGTGATCCCAAGGCAGCTGCAGAATGAGGATCCGCAAATGGATCATCATCAATTATCATGTGAGAATATACTCTATCCGGAGATATCTCACCAAATTGGCTATCCTCCACATATCGGCATGGACCTGGACTTGGGCTTGGAGCATCGCTGCGCATAATATTAGGATGGAGGCGAATAGGTGATGACATCGAAGGGATCTGAATATGTCTTTGCGGACTAGCTGCATGCCATCTTGGGGTATCATCTCCATTAGAGGTTGTGGCTGGTGACATTTCCGTTGAATTTAGATGCCTCATAACAGCGTCAATCTCCTCAAATGTCGGTTCTCGATCCTCTCGAATTTCACCTTCTTCCATTTCAGAGTCGTCATCGTACTGTGGTGGACTTTGGGGCCCTGGTAATGCATTCTGGAAGTCATTGACTTCATGAGGTCGCAAGGTGGGTGAGTCGGTAGCGGATTCCCGAGGTGGCGATGGACTTTTAGCATGTCTCGAGGCTGCAAGTTCGCCAATCTTTGGATGAACTGGAGAAGCTGGCGCAAGTATTGGAGCTTGGCTTCCACCAAAAGTAAAAGCAAAATTTCCCTTGGGTTGGGATTCGAAAGGTGTGGCATTTGCAGAAAGAGATGATGCCATTTTCCTATGGCCAAGTTGACTTCCACTTGCATTTGATGCTGCCTGCAAATGTAGGTGTTGTTTAGGTGCCGTATCGTCAGCGTCCTCCATATCATCTTCTGAGTTTGTATTGTCAACACCATATCCGGGAAGACCAAATTCATATCTTTTTGCAGTTAATGGTATTGCAGCATTGGAGTCCTCTACTTGCTTTTGTTGTTGGAATGCGAATGGCGAATACTCCGCATCCCCGGATGGCTTCCGGTTCACAGTAGCAGCAAGCGACTCATACACACTCTCACTTGACGGTGCAGAATTCTCCTTATCATCTTGTGTAGGACCGAGCTGGGGCTCTTCTGGAGCTGACTGTTCCCGAGTAGTCTCCTGGAGATGTACAGTGGGCTCAGCAAATAGAGGTACGGAATCTCCATCATCGTTACCTCTACGTATCCTTTTGATATTGCCTGGGTTTTGCATGGGGCGACCGTCTTTACCTTCCATCGTTTCCTCGGCCTCCTTAGAATGACTACTATCAGGCCTCATAATGGGAATAGCCTTTGACTTCTTTGTGAGTTTTGACGTGTCAAGAGAATTCATATCAATACCACCAAAGATGGGGTTTCGTGGAGCTTCATTGCCGGATGCTTCACCCGTTGAATTGATAGAATTCGAAAGGTTTGGAGTAAATGTTGGTGCATCAGGTCTGAAGCTTGGTCCTTGGAAGTTGAACTCGCTGTGTCCTGGTACAAATCCTGGCAAGTTGGGAGAAAATACTTGTGCAGGATCATTAACTTCACTGAGCGAATTCTTCACTGAGTGGTTGCCGGGGTGCTCAGATACACCAGGTAGTGGCCCCTGATGAGCAAATGGTACATAATTGACAGTTGTATGTGCTGGCTGAAAGTTGCCACCAGTGAAGGAAAATTGATTCGGTTGAAAGGAGCTGACTGGATTGAAACTGAAAGGTCTCGCTGCAACGTTTAATGTTGACATAGATTGCTTGTTGGCACGGTGGCTGGGTTGATTAATCTTTGATTGCGTGGATTCAGCATCAAGCCATGGATTGCTAGCCATGGACATGTCCCTGTTATGACTAAATGCCTGTACGCCGTTTTGTAAGGTCGGGGTACCCAGATTGCTAGGGTTGGTCTCTATATCAGACAAGTCGTATTTCGCGTTATTGTTAACATCACGTAATCCAAGCTTCGATTCACCACTAGAAGTATCCTGCTCAGAATCCTGGAATGGGTGTTGAGATAGAGAATGGCCGCGACTGTGAGGTTGTGGGTGATGAAGAACAGGTCCCTCCTCCGCAGCAAATCGTGAGGATTCGACTCCACCGCCAATAATTGAGGCGTTCCTCACGTGAGGTACAGGTTTGTTCTCAAACTGTTTGTCCATCTCCCCATGGTCGGAATGGGGACTGTAATCATCCCCATCAAGTTGTCGTTGGAATTGCTCCTCTAGGTGATATTCAGCATCATCAATTTCTTTCTGCAAGCTTGCGCTCGCATTATGCTTGATGGTCGCTTTAACTTCCAATGTTGGAGTTTTAGAAGGACTCTTGCTTGGAGCGGGAATCTCCGCCGTTTTCTCATCCTCGCTCTCACGAACTTCTTGAAGACCTGGAGATGCACGAGCACGAACACCTACAGATGATAATTGATTTTGCATCAGAATTTGTCGTGACATGGCATCCCCGTGGCCTTGTGGGAAGTAACCATCCTGAGATAGAGGTGAGGCTGGAGATCTGATAGAGCCCAAATTATGCATCGAAGGGGACCCACCCCTATGTCCATGCTGGTAAAGCATTTGTTGTGGAGACCAAACACCTGGCGACGAGGTCGGTTGTGGGTATTGAAAAGGTGATCCGAATGGATGATCCCCGCCGCCAAAAGAAACCGAATTGTGTCTCATACCACCAAACTTTCCATGTAAATGCGCATGCATCGAAGCGGGAGAAGCAATAGATCCTTGGTTGGAGCTTTGACTTGTAGATAAACCATTTCCAGGCATCAAAGCGAGAGAGAAAGGAAGATTTGACTTGTGAGCGATGTGGCTGCTCGTTGTTGATGAAGTTGGTATCGGAGGGGAAAATGGTAATGGCGGATATTGCATTGAAGTACGACGACTCAAATTCAATATCGCGGGTGAAATTATAGGAATCGGGTCATCATCCCCCAAGGAAACACCTAGTGCTCGTAATTTGGCTTCTTTCAATTCTTCGACATAGGCGTCCCATTCTATATTTATCCAATCCATTAGCACTCATATATCATAATTGAATAATTGCCGTTCCACAATTTCCATAATTGGCGCAAGTGATATCATGTAGTTCAAATAAGTAATTAAAGAACGGAAGGGAGAACGCCACAAGATGTTATGAAGGGATGAATTTCCCAACTACATTTGGACCTCTTCCTCTCAATTTCAAGGAAACAAGTGATAAATAAAACCTCTATCTTACCTTTTCTGTCAGGAATATTGACTCTGAAAGTCCTCTGCGCTCTCTCAGCCTCCACATCAATCATGGTTGGCCAACTATTTCGGCCCTGGCCAGGACCGCCTTCACCTCCATCATCAGAGCCAAGATTAAAGCCACTGGTATCATAACCCAATTCCTCCCAATCCTTCAGCATCCCAACTACATCTTTTGGTGTCATGGGTTTCGGTGCACCTCCCTTCTTTCCGCGATCTTCATCCCAAGGGAGTAGAACCAAAATATTTTTTCCTTTCCATGGGACTTTCTTCTTCAATCGTGGAGGTAGAGATGTCGTTGGAGATGGCGTAGGATTGGGTAATGCCTTTGCGGCCCATTGTGCCATCAAGGGTGGAGGAGGAAGAGGTTTTTCGTCTACTGGTGTATGATTCGCGGAAGTTCTTTGCGAACCACTCTCGTTTCTTGCGGACATATTAGAAGAATCTCTGCGCACAGCAGCCGCAATATCTTCTTGAGTCAAAGTCTCCGATGTATCCTTTCTTCTGTGTCGGCTTCCAAAATCTCTCCCCAAGCGTTCACTTTCTTGCACAAATCTAAGTAGGGTAGGAGTTCTGGGATCCGATTCTAAAGCCAAGGAATCCGCTGCACCCCCTGAGATTGATCCGCTCAATGAAGAGTTCTCACTTTCTCCAGGATTATCGTCACTTAGCCAGTTATTCCTTTCTGTTGATTCACCTCCGGTGTGTTGCCTTATCCAATCTTCGGTCAATCGATGTGCTGGACGTCGAGCTCGATTTGCTAGTACGGCAGCACTAATGAGACCGTCGTGGGACACAAAGTCCGGTTCTGCCACTGCCTGAGACCTCGTGAAAGCTGGAGGAGGACGTAAAAATGGTGTGTGCAACTCAAGATGGCGGATTGGCAGATCTTCCGAGTCTTCTGATGCTTCACTATATGCACTTCTATAGAGTGAACGACTACCAACAGAAGATCCTAGAGGATGCAGATATGGAGATCCCCAACTAGCGGTATAGAAAGCACTAGTATCCGTTCGAGGTTCTGACGGAGGACGTGAAGGTGGGGTTCCAAAAAGATCGATTGTATGACCGTTTATTGTTGGTTCTGGTAGAGGTGGAAGGATAGGAGACGAACCTCCACCCTCAGCTGTTGAAGTTGTGGACAATGCAGGAGAGTTGAATGGGTCAGGATATTGAAGTTCGAAGCCTGCCTCTGTCGTCGTCGTACGAGGAGGTGTTGAAATCACTGTCTGAATATTGACTGTAGAGAAGAAGAAGAATGAGCGTGTTAATAAAATTCACAAATTCAACAGAAGCCAAAGCCAAAGCCAAAGCCAAATGTCCAGTTATTTTGCCGATGGAGATGAGATGCAGGCGGATAACAGGAATAAGAAAACAAATCTAAAAAAAAAGGAACAACTTACCAAAAGTTTAGAGAACAGGGCAGACGATTTTACCTTCGTCTGTCACTGTATCTCTTCTTCTTTTTTTCTTTCTTCAAAAAAAATCAAATGGTATCAAATTATCAAGATACCTTTCTTCACTCGGGCCTCTTTCTATTTGTTGATTGAGTTGTTGACAGAGAATGAATATAAAATCAACCTTCAGCCTTCAACCTTCACCGGGTCTACTCGAGTAAGTATTTACCCGTATGATAGAATCGTCGCGACGCGTTCGGTAATTAAAAATTGATGGAGCGGGTGAAGCTTTTTGGGGCTGACAGGGAACTGGGGGACAGAGTACAAATATAAGATTCACAAAGTACTATCTGTACCAAGTACTTGTAGCAGGAGGCGAATAGAAAAGGAGGACCGCTCTTCTATGAATCAATCGACATTATGAAGTTGTTGATGCATGCAATGAATTACTTGAAGACATTCGATCAAAAAGTAGGTAAACAATCAAGTTTGTTGTATCTTGTATTATGTTGATTATTTTGATGTGAAGGAGGAAGAGGAAGGGGATCTTGCTGGCAACTTTATTATTAGTATAGTACAAGGAACATCTATCAACCAACGAAAGAAGCAAGAAGCAAGAAGCAAGAAGTAGGTATACAATTACTAAGATCTTATATCGAATAAGTTCTTCAAATTACCCCGGATTTATCGATACTGGTGCCGGTAATGCATTAATGCATTGACAGATGTTCTAGTAATAACTCCTGAATAATATAGCTTTCCATTAATAACCAGTCAATTGAATGACACTCCGTTGGCCCTCCGGGAGCCACTGCCGTGGAGGCAGAATATTATAATAATGAATTTATCCATTCCATACAACCAGAGTAATATACTCTCGAGTATTTGATACTGTAAGATTACGATTCACCCATCCTCTCAAATCTCAACTCTCAACTTCTCATCAATTGCAACTTCGGAAGTACAAAAATACCAAATACCGGTACCGTAATCATGCAAACGTGGAGTGATCCCATTAGTTCCAGGGTCCTAGACGGAAAGCTAAGCTAACACCACAGCTAACACCACAGCTAACGGTCCGACCCGCAAAAGGAAAAACGCCATATTTAGTCGTCTCGTCTCGGTTGATTAACCACCCGGACACGATTAAATGTTCTACACGAATACTTTGGGCGAACATGTGGAAATGTGGAAGAAGAGAGAAGGGGGAAGAGGGGGGGCATTTATGATGACTTTGAGGTGGATTTAAAAGACGTGCAAAGATGGAGATTAGTGTTTGCCCCTTGCAGGAACTCCGGTAAGGCAGCAGATGAGATGCACAAAAGACGTTGCCAAGCCAGCATGGCATTGCAGAAGAGCGGAGAGACCAAAAAAATTAGAATAAATGGTACTGTATCTCGAAATCCAAAGCTAACAATCTAGATGCTAATTCATATTCTCTCATACCCTCGATTCAATGTCGATATGCGAACGATGCCCCATATTATCTACAAATTCCCTTTCGCATCTCACCCAACTGTCAATCTCCGAGTCGTAACTTAACAAGTCAAATCGTACTTGCTGCTTCTGTCACTATTCCATACTCCCCAATGTGTCTCATCTGCAACTGAACCATCTGAACCGGTAGATACTGGCTTCCATGGTTCATCGAATGCCTCGAACGAGAATACATTCACACCCCAATCCATTATACCACAAATCCCTTCTTGCCAGAATGTTTTTGCAGATGCTGTGCCTGGGACGGCAGATTGGTACTTTGAGCCTGCTGTCGGCCAGCCTGTTCAGATATTGAGTTAGCATAAAAGTGCTGGACGTGAGAATGGAGGTGTAAAAGGGGTGTAAAAGGGGTGGATAATCATCGTACCAGTCTCTCCGACCCAAAGTTCAGGTCCATCACTGGCAGATCCAGCAACATCTTGAATATGGCCAAAAGCTTGCATAATATCATCGAAGAAACTATGTGTTGCATTCTTCAACTCTTGTCCTTGCCAATAACTGAATGCATTGCACAACAGAATATCAGCACCACCCTTGATAACAGGATCCGCGGTTCCGTCCATATATTTATTCCAGCTGTCTGCCGTTCCGACCTTGAAGTCTCCGTTCAATGCGGTCTTGACATCCATAATTTTCTCAAGGAGTTGCTCGCCAGTAAAGTTTCCACGATAGAGTGATTCCGAACCGACGGTGATAGCGTAAACTTGATCGCTGTATTGAGGCGCATATTTAACTACTGCAGCCTTGTCGGCGGCGAAAGATTCATCGGTGTCTGGCCTATTCCCATCATTAGCTTTGCATCCCAAATCAACCAAGGTTTTTGATATTTTAATAACATACCAAATCCCCAAAACAACCTTAAATCCCTTCGCCTTAGCAGCAGGTAATATTTCCTTCGCAGTATCACAATCACTCGCTGCATATCCCCTCACAACCCTAGCGGTGCTCCCCTTGGAAATAGTTTCGAAATCCGATTCATAATCCGCTGTAAACTTGCATGTCCCATCTGCCTTCTTATCACCGAGTGCAAATCCCAATGAACCTGCTGCAGTGGCTGTCGAAATGACTCCAGCAAGCGGAAGGAGAGTTACGAGGGAGCGCATTTTGTTATTAAGATCGTGGTTTAAGGTTAAGGGGACTGTGGAGTGCGGAGGTTGGATAGAGGACGCGTTTTCTGTTAAAAGAGTGAGTTTGGAGTAAAATCTCTCGATAATGAATCAAAATTTCAGAACTTAATGAGTGACGATTGTGATGGGAAAATGGACGGTGAGGTTGGTGAAGGTACGAGAAAGTCAATTGAGATTTAAGGTCATACAACTCTCAAGGGGGGATTTGACGCTTTGCCATAAAGGATTTGGGTGGAGAGATTGGATGGCTTGGCGGGGTCACAATTATTATTATGAGACAAGACGGCTTGGCATTGGAAGAACACGAGATGAAGAACATTAGATGAACTCCATCTGAAGGAGGGATTATCTATTCCATCGGTATCTATCTACATTCGTTACGTAAATTATCATTAAATGATCCGTCCTTGTATCCCCAAATCCTCATATATGTTGGAAGAGAAATGACTTAAGAACGCCCTTCCTCTCAACAGTGATCTATCCTACATAGCCAATGTTTAAATTGCCACTTATTTCCTTGCGATCTGGACTCGTTCGTCAAACATCCTACCTACCTACCTACCTATCAGCCTATTCTACGGCAGATGTTGAAGCTGGCTTCGATGAATACATTCGGAATTGAAGAAAGATAACTGCGTCTTCAACGATCGTTCCCAAGGATCCGATGAGCCATGGAGTGTTAATGATGAGGTATTCTTTCTCCAATGAATGGAAGAGGATACCAGCACCGTATGTGAGATTTCCCATCAAGGAGAGGAGGAAGAAAAGGAGGGCGAGACCTGTGCTGTTAGCTTGAGATATTGTGCGGGCAAAGTGGAATCACATACCATCGCAAGACTTCTCCTTGTGGTTCTTCAAAATTTGAGGAATTCGCGCACTTGATAGTTTCGTCAGCATTCATCGTCCTTCTCCCCCCTCACAAAATAACTCACCCAAGGTAACAGACGGCACTGAAATATCCTAAAATCTCTGCTCCAACAGCAACATCATTCGCCTTGGGAACATCACTGCCATTCTCTGGCGTAGGCATCCAAACACCGCTTCTCCAAGCCATAGCCCATCCAGCCGCTCCAGCAGCGATAACTAATAAAATGCTAACAACGTTCCTGACCCAAGAATTTCCATCTGGCGAGTCATCTTCTTCCAAGATTTTGGTCAAGGTATCTTCATGACGTTGAATTCCACTCATTGCTGAAGAACGTCTTCTATGAGATCCTGGAAGTCCAATACTGCTATTACTTTCTCGACGGGCAAGAAGAGGATCTTCTTCGCTTGGTGCGTTGGGTTCTGTTTCTTGATGCTTTCGAGCGTTGATTTTGTTGTAGTACAGACATTGTGCGATAAGTACGAAGTCTGCAATACAGAAATAGATGGCTAAAACAATAACTGTAGGGACCAGATCTGCCCAAATCGCACCTGGAGATAATCAGTATAAGCACATGATCATCGAAGAATGGGATCTGTGAATCTGTGGTAGGTAGTTGATCGAGTGAGAGAAGAGTCATCGCATCAATATCAAGATCATGATTGCCAAGTTTGCGCGACCTCGCTCCCTCCCCTCAACGTCCCTCAACTTCCATCTTCCCAACTCACCTGCAAGATTTGTGATATCACCAATCAACCAAACCGACAAGAAAGCCAATGATACTCCATCGGCGCTCTGAGTCCGATAGTTCAAAATAAGTTGTGGTACCTAAGAGATCGAATCGTGTCAGTATAGGCAAAATCAAAACTTGGAAACGAGGGTATCAGGTATCACGAACCAACAAAAATATCCAAGTTGCCAAACTGATACTTCCAAATATACCCGATAAGGCTTCTTGTACAGTCAAATCGTGCGATAAGCTCAATAACGACATGATGATGTTCTAGAAATTGTGTCCGTAATACCGTAATGTTTGATTTGAACACATATATAATTTGAAGATATAAAATTGAGATTTAAAGTAAGTATGGTGAAGATAGATAGAGATAGAGATTATAATATATGAATGAGATTATGAGATCACTTGGTCAATTGTCTCAATTGATGAATAACTAGGTACCTAAATGATATGATTGGGTGAATGAAAGAAAAATGTTTGTTATACAATAATTGATCTTCCAGGTCATTATTGCAGATTCTGCAAGATCAAGATAAACTTTAGATAAGATCGTGATTTGAACCAATAGGAGGTCTTGATTTTAATACCCCTTAGCTTATTAGCTTAACTTGGTTTTATTTTCGTTTTTGTGTTACATGGATCAAATGTGTCCCCATGTCAACTTGTCATCTTGAATAACTTCAATATCTTATTCTTATCTACAATTGTTGTGCCAATATTGCAAGATTACTTGAGTAGTCTTATAAGTCTTCTTGTCTATTAACTCCATACTCAAGTTGTACATTCTACATCCAACCATCATGAATTCTTGGAATGCGCAGGCATAGCCTCTTATCTGGGAGTATTATCATTACATTATCATACTATAAACACTACTAACCTGCTAGACTGATCACAATATTTAGATTTGATAATTACTCAAGCTGGCAAATCCCATAGCCTCGAGGCTCGAGCCAATCCCAAGTTAATTCGAAGACCCATCCCATGCAAATCCTAAAGTTGAAGTCGTTCTTGTGATCGAGACCGCAACGAAACCCCTTCAAATACATCAACTCAAATCATCTTGACTGCGGCAGAGCTACATATAATATACACACGGTGGGCGGACAGTGGGAGACGGGGCAACATTGGAAAACGGTACCGGAATTGGTACCAAAGAAGATACTCGCGGGAGCGGCTTCATACTGCGCCGAGTTGAAGCCCGTCAAAAACAAGTGTCCCAATCAAGTTATCTGAACTTCAATACCTATGGTCCTATCACAATCTGAATGATCGGACTACGTTCACGAGATTCGTCTATCTTGTTGCAAAGTTTGACATGCATGATTGGAGGTGGAACCTTGATGAGAATAAACAGAAGCTGTAAAGGAGCCATAGGCTTCCAGTCGCTTCATTAATTGTTCTGCCCTAGAATATAATATACACAACATGCATCATTTCATGTCCGGAGCTGCAAGTGAAAAAGCTGGAAAGTATTTTTCGGTGCAGCTTTACTTCAACTCTTCACAATCCGTATTTGTGATCTCGCTTTACAAAGCTACAACGATGTTCCCGGATTTCCTCTCACCAATGCAACAAGTACTGCGACCAACCGATTTTTGCATTAGCTTGGGACCAGCGTCTCCAACTAGATAGGGACCTACGCAGCTGTGGATGCGGAAATCTCCTTTACCTTTGCATTAGTCAAGGAGTGGACGCCGAAAGCAAAATCTGCCATGAATATACACATGAGGCCCAGCTATAGACCGACATTGGTGATGAATTACAATACGACGATTGCCCCAATGAACGTCGCAAAAGCAAGGCGAGATACAACTTTGCTTCACGTCAGACTCGGACGGCGAACTGCAGAGCCAGTAATCATCTTGCGGGAGACATTTAACGGCGCATAAATAGCTGCAATTGGTACGAGATATCTCTGGAGGATATCAAAAAAGCCGGTGGCGCCGAAAATCATAGATGGGTAATACGATGAGAAAGGGCAAGCAGCACAACGCTCAACTTTTGTTTACATCCCCGATGGACATGTGATAGGGGCAATTATTCTTGGAATAGTACTGAGCTTCGAGAGAATTGATTATTTGAGCTGAGTTTGCAAGATATCAAATCATATATTCGTCATTCCACCAAATATATATACACATATACCTACCCCTATATATACCAAAGCTATGTAGTGAAAACCGCAATATCATACTCCTTCAATTCAAACTCAAACTTACCTCCTGCCCCCGCGGTGACATTACTAACTGTCTTAATCACCACATCCTCGCCTCCATAAACATTCATACTATTACCCTCTGGTGCATTCAACACCGTAAGTATGCCCGTCGCACCAGCATCTACACCTTCGAAATTTATCGAGAAAGGTATTGGTTCTGTTGTATTGTAGACGGTGGCTTTGAATACATATTCACCAGGGTTGTTCACACCAATGACGTAGAAAGCGGGACCGAAGGGTGGGGAGTTTGTGGTGGTGAATGGGACGGTGGCATTATAGCGGTTATTGGATAGGAGTTGTAGTTGGTGCCATGAACAGCTCCGGACGGTTTTTTCGGGATCGGCGCTGAACGTGACGAGATCGGGCTTTTTGGGGTTAGTTTCATTTTTATTTTGGGATTGAAGAATCGGTGGGATGGATGGAATGAGAACTTACAGTCCACTGGAAAGAATTTATGTTCTGGAATCCAGGCGCATATGATGCACCAAACACAATATCACCATTTCTTTCCATGCCAAGGAGGTAAATAGCTTCACCGACGGCACCAATCCAAGTTCCATAGTCCATTTTCGCCGCATTCCAGTCTACTGGTGCGCCGTTTGCGTTGGGTTGGATGACTGCGTATTCGCCTAATAAGATAGGATAAGACCTATTAGAGTGATCAAAGTGTTCGAATTGAAGTGCAAAATCATCTGGTCTGGAATATTGATGGAAATCTGTACCAGATGTATGAGGGGCGCCAACCGAGAGGAGATCTTGAGCGGAAGAAATGACTAGAATGTCTGGGTATTTAGCGTGGATGGCGTTGTAAAACATGGGCCAGCGGTAAGATATATACGAGCTTTCTCCTCCGCCTAGATTATCTTCATTGCCTACTTCAACATAGTTGATTTTCCAGGGCTCAGGATAGCCCAGGGAGGCACGAAGAGCTCCGTATGTTGTAGAGGTATCGCCTATGAGGAACTCAAGTTCATTCATGGCGTCGTCAACATAGGGTTGAAGATCTGCCTCGGGGACAACGTCCGGGTTTGTGACGTCGCCATTTAGATAGAAGCCAGACCAAACTCCTAGTATCGGCTCGACGTCGAGGTCGGTGCACCACTTTGAGGATTTAGCTAGGGTGCTTGTTAATTTTGAGGGGAGAGTGAAAGCTTACATCCATATATTCAATCAAACCAAGCCCGTCGGTACTACATGCTCATGGAATTAGTATGAAATAGGTGTAGGGATTGAGAAATGCTAAATAGAAGAACTGATTATGCTCACTTTTGGTATCCCCAAGTTCCTGTGGAAATTCAAGTGTTAGTAACATATTCTAGAGTAAATTAGATTAAGATGGCTCGGTACATGCCTGGTCTTCCTGGACGATCCTTAAGAGGGCCAATCGTCTCATTCCATGCCCAACGATAACCGAAAGTATCTCCTTCACTGTTGCCACAAATATATTAGAAGTGCCTCTTTGAGTCTGCAAATGGAAAATGTACATGTTATTTCCACCGGGGATTCTAAAGAAACTTGGATTAAGATCTATCAAAGCTTTCATAAGCTCTGGTCGATTACCATTTGGTCTGTCGTTGTAAGTTGGTGGAAATAGACTGATAAGATTGAAATTGAGGGAAGTGCCGCTATCGAATGCGATGACGAAATTGTTGTTGACATCTGGAGCCGCAGTTAAGGGGTTGAGACTAAACGAGAACTCCGTCCATTCCCTAGCGGTAGAATTTGAGGGTATTTCGACACTCGCAAAAATGGTACCTGATGTTGCACTGACCAAGCTTGCTGTGAAATTTCCAGTGTATGAACCTAAAACCCAAAAGCTTCCAGTATATGTTTGAGGTTGAACACTTATTCCCCACCATCCAGGATTGGAGATTCCAATTGTCCCAGTACTGTCGTGCGGAGTGCCATTAGACGAGGCTCGCACATTGACCGACGTAGGTAGTGCCGATGATAAAGGTATTGATGTGTTTTGTAAAGTTAAGACCGAGCTTCCAATGGCTTTCCACGGCGTCAATGTAGATGCATATTCTCGGTTCCCCTGGAATGCTCGATTTTGAATCAATTCGGCATAGATTCCCCCTTCACCAGAGTGGTTGATATCCTCAAACATGAGACCATATGCCAATGGAGAAGAGGCATTGCCACCACTTGCAGAAGCAGTGATATTGATGGCACTGGCAACACCAGCGAGCACCGGTAACACAGAAAGTCTCGAAAAGATCATCTTGAAAAGCTTTAGATTGAACCTGAATGCAATCTCGTGCTAATGGGCAAGGAAAAATCACATAGTTTAGAAGCTGCCGATAACTATATATATTTCGGAATTACCTCTTCCCAAGGATTCAGTACTCCTCATTCATCTCGGATTAATCCACAAGTAAGAGTAGGTATCCCCTAGAGTGCCGTTGTTTGTCTTGTGGGGCATATAGGGATTAAACGACCAATCACATAGCCTAGATTCTTTGATATTCAATCATATTCCTGGAATTGCACTCCAGGGGATACATTGACCCGAAATTATGTATTCAGGAGGTGATCATGCGAAATGAAGCCATTTTTTAACCGTTCGAATGCCGGTAATATATATGATATTGATTGTCATGATTGAACACTTCCGATTGATGCGCATCAAAGTTTTAACGATGCAGGTCCTTAATATAACATGCATAGGCTAAATTCTTACTCTGGGGGTGGTGGCGGGGGAGGCGATTCCTACAGATGCAGGTCTTTTTGCGGGGTGAGGATGATGGGTAAACGGTAGTGGGGTAAAAATGTATGAAAGGCAGGAGAATATTGGAGAAGTAGGAGATATAACGATATAACTGGTGAGAGCTTCTTGGTATTTCAGCACTAGCTGTAGTTTAAATTCGAGAGATCAAAGAATTTCCACCAATGAATACCTTCAGCGCTTGATGAAGATGTCATTGTGAGCTCACTGAGTGAAGATATACTCAAGACTCAAGACTCAAGAGAATAAGTAGTAACTTGACGGCTAACGAGATTTGGTAGATCGAGACAGATCGAGACAGATATCAGATACCAGATATCAAATGCCATTTATCATAATGGAGCTACTACGAAATGAAGATATACTCTAGGTAAATAGTACTACCAGTATACATATCTCATCGACGTGGTACTTTTCGAGTGTGGTACGGCGTTGGGTTGGAGTTAGGTATGAATATCTGTGCTTGCGTCTAAAATTAAGGGCGGTGAAGGTATTCGGGTTGTAGGTATAAAGAAGGATGATTTTATTATTATGATGAGAGGTGAAGCTATATGTTAATCGATTAGGCTAGAGTTGTATCTTCTATACTGATCTTTAATATATATCTCTATATAGAAAACAAAGAAGGTTGAGTTTGAAGATTCGTATTGACAGAGATTCGAAATAATGTCATTTGATGACGATGGCGAGCTTGATTTCGAACTGGAATATCTTGATATCAGGATTCTCCCAAGAACCTATTTCTGTATAAATCACCATGAAGGTATTCGGGTTGCAGGTACAAAGAAGGGTGATCTTATTATTATGATAAGAGGTGAAGCTATATATTAATCGACTAGGGCTAGAGTCGCACTTTCTATATTGATCCCTAACAGCGGGAGTGGCCGTTTGCTCAGTCCTCACCTCAATTCATCAAATTTGACAAAAGGTAAAATGTCAATTGAGTAGCAACAGCATCAATTACAGTATTTGCTATCTGTTTGCTTTGCCACACACAGTCTTTTCATTCTTTTTATTTTATTTTATTGTTATCTGCTTTCCTCTCATTCCCATTCTGTTAAAATTCACTCACTGCGAATCAATGAAATTCCTTCACTCTACTCCATATACCTCTACGACGTCGCTTTTGCCCCGTTTCTTTTCATACCCATACGAACTCAGCTGTCAATGCCATAACTCTGCCTGCCTGCGATCCTTTTTGGCTATCTACATATCTACATTATGATAGGCAGAGCATCAATATTTCCTATCTTCGAGACTCAATTCGTACAAACGTACAGAGACCCCCCAGCCTTAGAAGACGCACCTATCCGTCTGCGCGAAACCCAATCGAGAAATACATAATATCGAATTCCAAAGATTGCAAACACACAAACTTCACGATCTTAAATACTTAAATACACAGAAAAGGACCTGAAAGAGGTTGCGGATGGCACATATTATCAAGTAGAATACTTGCACAATTGCACAATGTCTGCTACACCCAAGACGCCAAGTTTGGCTGCTATAGCAAAACAAGATGTTAATGCCATTTATAAGAATCTCTCGCGAGAATGGGATTTAAGACTTCCCCAGATGAGTTTTGAGTCACCCATGAGTCGACAATCAAGACCTAAGTCTACAGAAGAGCAATTGATCGCCCAGATCGCATTTACAATCAATTATTTATACCACAAGGCCAATACCCCACTGTTCGCTGCACTTGAAAACTTCCATGGGCAAGCTTCAGGTCTGTATAGTGGATGGGTCTATAAACCTAACGCTGATCGAGGGGTTGTACCAGAAAAAACTCGACAGAGGCCACACCCAATCACATCCAATGAGCGAATGGAACTGCTAAAATGTTTACTGGCCATTCTATCTAATGCCCGGTCACAATTCGACCGTTCGCGACAGAGTAGCTCGTCTCAAGCCAATATGTCTGCTCGCTCTGCTCGAAGGACACAGCCGGATGACAGTCCCATTGCCTTTCCGTTCAGCTCCGCCCAGAAACCTGATTCAAAGCGTCCCCTTGAGCCATTTCCCGATATTGACTCCAACATTAAAAAGGTAAGGGTACCGGAGACCAAGTTATCTGGCCGCGAAAGCCTTTCTAGACTTCCACCGCCGCAATGGAATGTCTCTCGCCTTCAAAATACAAAGACGGATCAAGTGAAAATAGTGCCGCCCAAAGGGAATGAAAACTCAAACTTGTACACAACTTTCGCGACGAATGTCTCGAGCGTTTTCTCACAGACGTTGAGTAGCACGCTCGTCAATACTCAGGCTACAGAACCAGAACCAGAACCAGAACCAGAACCGGCGATAAAATTGCGTGTAGACCCCCTCTCGTTAGACGATCTAGGACCGAAAACACAAAGCTCTGATTTCGGTAGCAGCTTTGATCCAACTGAAGTCGAAAGGGTGTGGACCGAAAGTTTTGGTGCCAAGATTTCATCACAAGATGTACCTCAGGATGGTGTGGTGGATGATACGGTGGATGGGTTGTTGGATGAAGCCGTGGTCGACATGAATCAGAAAGAACTGGTGAATTCCCTAAATGAGATGCTACGTAAGTTAATATACCCTATTTTCGAATTTAGCGTTATATATATGTTATGGTTCCACTGCAATTCAAGCTCCCAAATTGCTGATACCCTACCACAGCAACATTGCCCTCTTGTCTCAAAAAGGCACCTTTTTTCGTCAGTTATGAAATCACTCGTGTTTTCCTCTTCATTCAGGCTCCCATAAGCGACTTCACTTTGCCATATCTTAAGGAGTGGGAAGTATATGACAATCTTTGGAACATGCTGAAGACTGTTCCCATACTTCAAGGTAAAAAGTTCCCGGAACGATGCGGAGCGAAAGTATGGGAAATTGCAACCAAAGGATATATACGTGGTTTCAATGGAGTAGTCTTTGCCGCTTCTTTGCGTGAAAACAAAAAGCCGTCGGAACCTCTCCTATCTTTTCAACTACAACCCATGAAGTTGGATTTGACCCACCGTCTTGAACGAAGATTCGGTAGCGATAGGTTCTTCGAGTTTGAGATCCCCGATCTAGAAGGTAAAAGATACAGTCCCACAATGGCAAAAGCATGTCCCAATGCGTGGGACACTCTGAAGTCTTGGTTAATAAATGGGGATCATCAACTTCTGGGGAGAACTTACAAATCATTTTTCGTCAAGATTAAGGACAGGAAGAGGAAAAGCGCTTTGAAGTCAGATGCAGAGGAAGACAGCTCTATCATCCCATTTCGTGTGTTTCTCTTCGCGACTAATGGCTACGGCTTTGTCAAAGAGAGCAAGTCGAAGAACCCAGCCCCACATGTTCGTATTCGTATGACAGTTGAGGAACTTATGAATTGTATCAGGCCAACTGTCGAGAACAAGCATCAGCCATATATGAAATTGTTTGCGAGAACTGCTTTGGGTAAGACTGCCATTTATTGACACGTTTTGGTTTATCCCCAAGATTCAAATTTATATGCTGACGACCATACAGTTCTCTCTAGGAATCGGGCTACTATTGCTGTCGAACGTACTCCGTCTCAAATTAGATACAAAACGGATATCAGAAACCACGACGCAAATGACTCCAAAAAGACTTACGTTATGACAGATGGCGCTGGCAGAATGTCATTAGCGTTAGCAAGGAAGATAGTGTTCGAGCTTGAGTTGTCGTATATACCATCAGCCTTTCAGGGGAGATTTGGTGAAGCAAAAGGCCTTTGGATTGTTGATCGTCACGAGGATATTGAAAATGATTGGATCGAACTATATGGCGAACAATGCAAGTGGAAGCGTGGAGAAGAGGGTAGTGATGAATTTGATCATTGGTCTCATCGCACTTTTGAAGTTGTGGGGCATTCCACTCCATTAAAGTCTGCGGATCTAAATACCCAGTTTCTTCCACTTCTCATGCATCAAGCTGCAGATCCAACGAGAATGAGAAAGGCAATCGTCACCGCATTGGAAGAGGGCTTGCAGCAATCCTTTGAAGAGCTGAAAGCTGCTTTGACTGGCCCTCGAGAACTTCGCAGCTGGGTTCGGCCTACTAACTCCTCCATCCAGGAAAGAATCAAGACCGGTACTATTCAATGGCGTGGAGGCTTGCCCGCAAAGCATGAGGACAGACTAAATATACTACTTGATGCTGGCTTCGACCCGCGAAAGCTTTCCTACCTTATGGAACTGGCCAAGAAATCATTGACCATGCGGTGCGATGATTTAAAGGGGCGTCTTAATATTACCGTTGGTAGATCTACTATCGTCTACATGGTTCCGGACTTTCAGGGCGTTTTGGAACCCAATGAGGTCTATCTGGATTTCTCAAGTTTTGTTGACAACGAAACTGGATTGTCTGACATTCAACTGGAAGGTGTGGATGTGCTCGTGGCCAGGAACCCTGCTCATTATCCTAGTGACATCCAAAGAGTCACCGCCGTTAGCAAACATGAACTGAGGCACCTGAAAGATGTTATCGTCTTCTCCACTAAGGGTTATCCATCCCTGGCAGATAAACTATCAGGTGGTGATTACGACGGAGACAAGGCCTGGATTTGCTGGGATCCTAATATCGTGGAAAGTTTCGCCAATGCCGATGTTCCCAAAGTTCCGGATCTCGACAAAGATGGTTTCATCGAGCAAGACAAAATGACTTACGCACAGTTGACCAAGGGCCATTCCGATCCAACAAACACATTTCTACGTGCAAGTTTCGAATTCAACATGCACCAAAGTCTGCTCGGTTCCTCTACGGCATTCAAAGAAAATATTGCATACAAACTTCGTGATCTCAATAAGCCAGAACTTATATTCTTATCAACTTTACTGAGCAATTTGGTTGATCAACCAAAGCAAGGTTTCATCTTTACGGAGAAGCATCTGAAAAAAGTCAAGGAGCACATCATTGCAACTACTGGTACACCCTTCATACCTCAATACAAGGACAAAACGTGTCTACCAAATAACAAAAATCACATTCTTGATCATATGATAATTCTTGCACATCAGCAGACAGAAAAATTGCTCACGGATATTCAAGACAGTATCGTACGTCCAGTTGAGTACGATCCTGTTTTGGCTCAATTCTACCTGTGCCAAAGAAAAAAGGCGAAGGTACCGACGGAAGGAAGTGCTACTCAAGAGGAACATGAGCGGGCAGCGCAATGGAAACTACTTCTCGATCAATTGAATGAGGATGTCAACACAATCAGGATCAAGTGGAAAGGTTCTTTTAAACGGAAGCCATCTAGCAAACTCATGCGGGAAGATGACGAGTCCATGCCGGAGTTTGCGCCCATTCGTGATTCCTGCTTCGAGGAATTTCGCGCCATTAAACCACACCCAGGCAGTAAATTATTCCTAACGTGGCTGGACAATGATACTGAATCAGAATTTGGACAATGGGCGCTTTTGAGGGCCAGTGCCCTTTATGCCACTTATGCGCCGAGCAAATACCATCGGGGCCCAGTTATGGTTTCGAGCTTGGTTTGGTGGATGGCAGGGAAGCAGTATGCTTTCATGAAAGCAACCGATAGCGGAATGATTCCTATGAGCGATTATATGTATGTGATGCTCAAAGCGAACACTGGATTCGTAAGGCAATTGAGGGCGCATGAGGGAGAGGGGACGGTAATTGATATTGAGATGAGAGATATAGACAGTGATATTTCAGACGATGCTTAGACGATGATTGGGATGGGCGGGATGATAGTTGTCCGTGCAATTACTCATATGAGTATTGGATATAACGAACTTGGTGTGTATCTGGGGAAGGGACGGATTTGGCGTTTAGGTTTGATGATTGAAAGATACCCATTTTGTTGTTTGAGACAATTTTTGATATTTTAAGTTTGGCTCGGTTCGTGGGACTCTCTACTCGAGTCGGGTAGAGATGATATCATGATGATTTTTGGAAAAATAGAAGACGTTTTGTGAGCCTTTTGACTGCGTACCTACTTACTTGTACCAAAAGACTGGGCACATCTCGGGGTTTAATTCTCTTGTGCTCATGAACTTGCTCTACACCATGCCTCTCAGCTTTGAGCATATTACATCTTCAACCTTTAAATTGTACGAAGCCGATGTTGAAGCTGCAACTTGTATTTGTCGGCCTCACCTCCTTGTCTGACCCCTGATCTTGGAGTACATCACGTGTATGTCGGATCTTTCAACGGAAGAGGCGGCTGTGCGAGCAAGGCTATTGCGGAAAAGATGGGTGCCATGGATGATACTCAAGTATTTTTACGTTTTGTGTGACTTGGAGTTTCGGGCCTTAAAGATCAGGATTGAGGAAAAGGACCTACTTACTGTACTTATGAATGAAGTATCTCATAAGTTGTAAACCACAAAGCCCTTGCCCCTTTGTATTATAAGACACAAAGTTCTCTATCCCCAAAAGAAAAGCAGATCTCAAAAAAAGACCAACCAGTCACTGATCAGCAGTTGACCAAGCAGACTTGCAGAGCCTTACGAATACTGGTGGATTCTTCCATAGAAACGATCAACGAGACCCTGAAAATTGAAAACATCCAAAGTGGGGAGTGGAGTTGGTGAGTTGCGAATGAATCTGGGTTTTTATGCTATGAGTTGACGAGTCTATCTAACCTTTCATATTATAAAACACTCTTATTTCGCATATGGTCAATACACGACAACGAACATTTTTTTGAAAATTCATATACAATATTAGTACACTTTTTATAATAATCAATAAAACAAAATCTGAAATAATAGTATTCAAGATTACTATTTAATCTATATGAATTTCAAATTAATAAGCCTCCGGAGAACGAGCTGCAATGTAGGAGCTGAGGTACCCTGAAAAACGATTCGGAGAGTGCAGCGAGGCGAATTGTTTTTCCGGCACCGAGGGGCCGAAGTCAAAGCTCGTATTATATAATATATAATATGTGAATGCCGGCAGATCTATTAGGCAAAGGAAGGATATTATACAGACTTTCTAGATTCTCATATATAAATACAAGACCTCTCTGAGCTTCTTCGCTACCGCAATATGTACGTATTGCAATATTGCATACTTTATCAGAGTTCCCTCCATAATGACGGCAAGCCCGGCTCGTACAGCAAACCACTACGGTATTCGGAAAGATGCAGGAAATCCGGCGAGGGGTACTTGATGTACTGTACTCCGTAGTGGATCCGATTTGATTCTATTGATGATTGATGATTTTATCTCGTGTTCTGGAAGTAGAAGTCTAATATGTAATTGGTTAATGTGAATAATAAAAGGCCAAGCAACTTCCATATTTGTATGGAGTACAATGGAGTACAATGTATAAACTCGCCGAGATACGGAGTTTTGAGACATGTGAAATATAAGATGACAAGGAAGAGAATGATTGGGAGATGATTTGTCTTTGACTCTTGAGTTTTGATGGATTTGGGAAATTTATAGACAGAGCAGAGAGTGCAGAGAGAACAGGAAGAGAGAGAGAGAGAGAGAGAGAGAGAGAGAGATGAGATATACTGTAAAGTATATCAAGAATTGCAATACTTCATTGGTGCTGCTGGAAAGAGAGAACATGTTTGATAATTGATGAAGGGGTTAAGTGCTTCGAAACTTTGAATGTCAGAAATATGCTAATATTAGAAATTTAAAGAGAAGACAGCCTATTATTCAAGCCTATAAATTTAGGTACCTAAGTATTTAGGTATTCATTAAAGTAGATCACTGCCTGTCAAACCCTGTCAAACCTTGTCAAACCCTGTCAAACCCTGTCAAACCCTGTCAAACCCTTTCAAACCCTGTTACAAAGTATAAAAGTTAAAATATTATAGATTATTAGATCTTGTAAATGCAAGTCATAGGGCTACTTCAGTACTAGTTTGTAATTAATAAATAAACCCTTTAATTATTTAGTAATCGAGTACTATAATCTCAATTCTCAACTATTAGTAAATATTATTTATAATACTACTAGTATAATCCTTTTATTATAACTCTTTTATAATATAATCTTAATCTTTCTATTATTAAATAATAAATAATAATAAATCTTTCTTTCTTTATACTAAAATTTGATTTATTCTCGAATCCTTCCTATTCATTCATCTTTAATCCTCCTTTCCTTCTTTAAACATCTTCTCTTTTCACATCTCTCTTGTTCATAAAAATTCTACTTTCGTTAAAACAATAAGATTGTTCATACTGATATTTACTTGCGACACAATTCACAACACCTTTCGCCAAGTTGGTTGCCAATCAATCACGAACAGTAGTTTGGGAATACGAACGAACGCACAAAAACGTACCACTGAGATTGAGACTGAATACGACTTTCTCTCGTTCCCAATCTATTCAAAGAAAATCTTTCGTTTTCTATTCTCTGGGAATAACGAACGATCAATCATCTTTCAAAATGTATTCCCGGTCACTAAAGTTATTATCAGTACTGGCAATCTTCTTCGCCATCGCTCAAGCAAGTTGGATTGACCGTGCTATCTTTAATCGAAGAGCAGATGATAGTTTGGGCGCCTTAATATCGGGAGTAGGAGGAGGAGGAGGGAGTAGTGCTGCCACAAGTTCTGCAGGAAGCGGATCAGATTCAGATTCAGATTCAGATACCACCACAACCTCAGCATCATCGTCAAAATCTGCCACCCCAACGACGTCGTCGAAAACCAGCGAGACTCAAGCCAGCACCACTTCATCAGTCGCCACTACTTCAAAGACAACCCCAGCACCAGCACCTCCAACTTCAACATCTACGACTTCCACAGCCACTCCAGTATCCGTACCTGAATCATCATCATCTGAGAGCACAACAACCCAAACATCTGCCACTCAAACTTCGGAAGACGCTCAAGCAACTCCAACAAGTCAAACGACCGCGACCAAGACATCCAAGACCAAGACCACCAAGACCTCGACTTCCGAATCATCAACGGCTCAATCCACTTCCTACTCCAAAATTACCATCACCCCATCAGCTACTCAAGTCGTCGTAACCGTCGTTTCAACGACGAGCGGAAGCACATATACCTCAGAATACACCACTTCTACTACACCTTCAGCGTATGCAACGACCACCGCCGTACTTACCACCGGCGATGGATCTTCATCTTCCTCAAAGACTATGTCAACCAAGACAAGAAATACAGTTATTGGTGTCGTAGTTGGTATTGGTGGCGCTATTCTTCTCGGAGGTCTCTTCATTGTGGCATGGAGAATCTGGGGAAAGAACAAGAAGGAAGATGAGAATGATGGATTGATGGGTGGTTACGATCCTGTCACTGCTGGTCACGAAAAGTATGAGGGTGGAACAGCACCAAATCCATTCCAAAGTACATTAGAAGGTTATCATCAACCTGGAAGAGGGAACGTTTCGGCAAACTTCTAAACTACATAATTTATACGACCTCCTGTATACACATCAGATGGACCAGGGATACTACATGATGCATGGGTGAGATTGGATTATATTGAGAGAGCAATTAAGCTAGCGAGCAAGAGGAGATGATCTCCATTTTTTTATTTTTCAAGGGATATTCGGGTTGCATTTAGATGGAATCCTCACTGGTAGCACCACGGCATATTTACAAGAGCACTCTGCCTTCCATTCCTTTACGGCCTATTACCGCCACATTTAATGGCATGGTGTTTTTTGTTGTTTGCCTTTTTATATAGATCATATGAATACCTTTGAAGCAAGTGGGAGCGAGGGAATTATAGCATAGCTAGGTAGTTAGATCAGGAGGAGCGGAAAAAAACGCTTTAACATGTATTTTTGCATATCATGGCATGGCTTCCTTAGGGATGCTTTGGGATATAAACTTTGTAATTAAGAGAGAATTGATTCTACATATATACCTCAGCTCTACTCTTAGCTCAGTTGTTCATTATTAGACTTTTTTGAACGAGAGAAAGAGTGAGTGTCATACAATCAGTCTGATATGATATGATATGATATGATATGATATGATATGACATGGGCATATTCATGAGCTGATCTCGAAAGGCTTCACCCAGATCAAGAGTAGTATTAAGTGCAACAAAAACAAACATGCTATTCACAGCATCCTCTAACCTGCCATCCCAACCAAATCGCCGCTGCTACTGTATCAAATCGGTTTCAGAATAAGTATCTCCTCTCATGAATGGTGAGCTGTGAATGGTGGGGTTATGTTGGCGGTCTCAGACCTTTGATTTTGATTTTTGGGGAAGGCTTGAGCGAATGTTGGGCGGTTATGTTACATTATTGGTATTCTGTTTTATTTTTGAAGTGTTTGTTGATTGAATATTCGAAGGATTGAGTGTGTGGTTTGAATGCGAGCTGACCTGACCTGACCTGACCTAAGCCGACCGACCTCATTGGCGACTGATTTATCATTTGAGATTGAGATTGAGAGTGAGATAAGGATATTTGGATATTTGGATATTGAGTGAAGATAAGAAGAGGAGAACAGAAGATAGAAGAGCAGAGCAAAGCAGAGAAATAGGATTTAGTGAGGGGCGAATTCAATACCAATTTAGTAGACGGGGGACAAACGAACAAACAACAGGAATTCACGAAGCACGAAAGAAGTAAGCAAACAACAAGTTTCGAAGGAAACCGAACAATTGCGCATACGATATCATCTCATCAAATCGAATAATAAAAACAAGATGAAGTTCGGTAGTCTAGCCCTAGGATTGGCATTGGTGGTGGGAATTATATATGCTGCGGATATCGATGTGCGGCAGGCGGATGTACAATTGGAGGGGGAATTTTCGAGGGAATTTGGGAATGGATTGTTGGGGAGGGCTTTGACGAATTTGCAGGTATGTTTATTTGGTGGCTATATAAGTATTTGAGGTTTTGGGGGAGAGGGGTGATGGAAAGGAGCGGGGTTGTAGGATGAATGGGATGAAGGTGTGTGTGGGTGGGTGATGTTGAGGAGGGGCACAAGATATGATGGGGACGGAGATTTTATATTGGGAAGCGCAAGAATCAAGAAGGGGGAAATGAGAAGTTCGGGATGAATCAAATGGGTGAATCATTGACTGACTGGTTCATTTCAGATATTTACAGGATCGTTAGGTGGTGTTACAGCTGATCCGGTATGTTAACGTTCTGCCCATTGCTCGCTCGCCTACCTCCTTCATCGTCGCTTCCACCATATCGACTAGTTACCGCATTTCATTGCAATCAAACTACAACTCTTTGGGAGTGAATATGAGAGAGCGAGTATCATCAGATGAATCATGGAGTTCTAACTCTTATGCATTTATAGATAACCAATTCTGGAGATCATTCCAGATCTTTTATGGTTGAGGGTGACACATTTGTATGTTTCCCCCCTTATTTCTTATTCAATCCATTCTATCATTTGCAAATTCTTCTATTCATCTTTTCACACTTCCCTCTATAACCAACAATCCTTACACGACTAGCTTCCCCTCATAAACTTCCTTATCCAACCATCCCCATGTCAATGCCCGTTTCCCTTTCCCTAAGAACAAATTTAACAAACCTCACAGCCCGCATTCACCGACGCCGTCTCCCGCTCCTGCGCAAACCAAAATAATAAATGCGCCGACGCAGCTAATAACCCCAAAGAAGCAACCAAGGACTTAAGTGTAGGGGGGTGTCAAACTCAGGAGTGTATGTTCATCACCATATCTTCTAATTTCTCCTCTCCAGTGTCTCCTGCCTCTATATATGATCTTCGGCGTGTTGTTCATTACTCATTTTCGGTGTTGAGAGGGATCTCGATGTTTTTCTTTGGGAGCTTCTTATTTATTTTCTTGTTTTCTATGGGTATCGTTGAGGGGGTTTGTTGGTAGTGGGCATGTGCGTGTGCGTGCAAGTTAAGGGATTGGGATAGAGGAAATGGGAATGGCGAGGTTGAAAGAGATGGATCGAGGGCTGGTCCCTTCATCAACGATGATGTAATGTTTATCTGGGGCACGACAGAGGAGAGAGGAGAGATGCGGATGGGTGGAGATGGGATGACTTTTCCATTTTTGTATGAAGTAAAGGGCTTGAGAAGAAGGAAAGCTAATTTCTCCAACAACTCAGCATCGTGTAAAGCAGCTGGAGCATCAGCTACCCAGACGAACTTTCAGGTGTTGACAAGTTCAAATGCCGAGTTTGATTTTATTTGTGATTCATAGGGTAGATGAATTCTCTCTATGTTGATGAGACTGGGAGCTGGAGAAGATAGATGGGATGGGATATGGAAGGAGGGAATCGAGACGGAAAGGGAAGAGAGGAAAAGGGAAATATCTGAACAAATCCACACAGGCTGGGGGGGGGAATCTGACGACTTTTCATGTAAGGAGAATGATTTAAAAGCATAGATTTTTATGACGAGATGCGAAAGGATAGGAGGAATTGTGTTGGAAGTTCAAATTGTATAACAAAAGTCTGGAGTTTAATTTGGGATTTGGGATTTTGAGATCTCGGTATCGGATAATGAGGCTGGACTTCCTCATATAGCACGGCAGCAAAACAATTGAGGCAAAATAAGGAACCTCTAAACCATTACAACCCCTTGAATATTAATGCTCCAATACATACTTGTTTGTCGCACATCTTCACCATTTATTGCCCTTCTATACAAGGAAGTTCTGGGTGATATGATACAGTATACTCTTAATCTCCGAACTAACGGGAGTAGAAGTAGTGATCCGGGTCGGATTAGGAAGCCCCGAGTTCAGGGAAATAGCGTTGAGTTATTGCTTAACGAAAGGGATTCAAGCTTCAAAGTCAAGAAACTTTTAAACCTTACAAGACAAGCGAAGCGATATGTACGTATAAACATCTCGTATTCCTAGACTCCATCTTTCTGGTAAAAGAAACCATATCGAGACTGGTTTTCGTAGTCTCCTAACGACTCGTAGACAGCGAAGTGGGTTAGGTTCGGACTAGACTGAAGTGAAGTAGCGCACGGAAAGGATATCCGGCTTGACATGCTGCTTTTATTCTTTTTATAATTGGGCAATACAAGATTAAGCTTGAAATTTAGGTTGGAGTGGATGAGAGAGAACGGGTAGTAGTTATGGTTAAAGGTTGGATGATCGTTAAGCTTGAACTTGTTTTGAACTTGCTTGCTTGCTATTAGCTAAGTTGCTTTGACTTACCGCCGTTAAAACGGTTCGGTATGGGATTTGATTTGGCAAACTCGCCGAGTATAATAACAATTGGATTGAGATAGATAGGGGATGGATGGAGAAACACAACGGATCAAGACAACAGATCAAGGCCGCATGCCAGCCTGTCAGGTACACAGAGTCACAGACACTGTGGTAGCAAGGCTTGGATGCGAGTGTACGGCGCGGCCAGGGGGGATTGATTGGATGTTGATATTGATATTGATGGGGTCCTGCAAAGTCGTCCTTGGGCATTACGCCGCATTGAGATATCTGATGTGATGGATTTGTTGATTGGTAGTAGTCTAGGAGGGGAACTGAAAGTGATATATAACCCAGCGAGCCGTGTTGCGGACGAGTGAATTTTTCTTTACTTACCAACCATCTATCCATCGAGATTATTAAACACTACTATACCTACTTACGAAATAGACATCAAAAGATATTGAAAATGAAGTTCTCTTGCGCTACGATTTTCTTCGCCATTGCTGCCCCTACGATTGTTAACGCAGCAAAGACCAGTGTCAATGTGTATGTATCTCCTCTTCTTCCCACTAGACCTAATCGCAACCCATGTACTAACATTTCCCTTCTTTCATTTAGCGGTGCCGTGATCTCCCAATTCTTCCCCTCCTCGACCCCTTCCCTCCCCGCCGGAGCGTCTTCCACCCTCGCCACCGCTCTCGCTTCCGTTGACAACGCCTGGACCACAGCTCCTGCTTTTACCTCGTTCAACAGAGCGATATATTCCGCTGCTCCTTCATCTCTTCAATCTTCCCTCTCTCAGAGCGGATATATTTATGAAAAAATCGCAACTGCGGATTGGTTCACCAAGAAGGCGCCTAAGGATGTTCAGAAGGCAGTGAACAGTTATATTAGTGCCGTGGCCAAGGTTGAGAATAGTGTTTTTAGTAAGGTTGCGACGGAGACGAGTAAGGCTGCTGCTGCTGCTGCTACTGGTGTACCGGCTGTTGGTGTTATGGGTGTTGCTATGATGGCGGGATTAGGGGTTGTGGGGATGATGTAGAGTTTTGAGAGTTCGAGAAAGGAAAGAGACGAGATTCGAAACGTGATGTGATTGTTTCATGAGGCTATGACGAATGAATGTAATAGAGAGATATCATGTCTAGGCTTCAGGTTGTTCATTGAGCTACCCCTTTGATTTATTAACTATTGACATGATTTTACCTTCTCAAAAACATAATGAACTATTATATATGTCTGTATGCTTTCTAGCCGTTTCATACTGTGATCATACAAAGAGATAGAGCCATAGCACCCGTCCTCCAATACCACTTCCTCATGCTATGCTACCTGCTATGCTACCTCCACACAATACTTTCCAAACGAGGATATCAAGAACTGAGTTATTAGCAGGATTTCCACAATCACTCCACCATTCAAAAACACGATAAATGCATCAGATATGTGTGTGACATGTTCATTAGACTTTAAGTTATATCGCAGCTAATAGGTATATTGTACCAATCCAATTCTCAAATACACAAGAAAAATCATCTCCTCCCAAACCATCCACCAAATTCCATCCATAAATTGTCAATATTCAAATCAAAAGTCTATTTGCGCGCTCTGTATCATTCCATCATTTAAGATCTTTACTTGCCATCCCATCTAGGTCTGTCCAAATACAACATTTCCGTCCAAATCTGCACCATTTTATACAAGAATATGAAAACGCCTTATCAGTGCACGACAGCCACCCACCATGCATTTACACCATACATCCATTGCTCTGCACACCAACAATCAACCAAAAACAAATGCAACAAAAATCTAAGGTTTGCTAAGTTGCTCCTTTCTGAAGAAAGTAAAAAATCCACCACAAATGATAAGTTGGAAAATCAATCCAATCCAAAACCAGGCATTGCCCAAACCAGCCGCTCCGTCACTGAAATCTGGGAACACGGGCCCTGGTCCAATATTATTCGGTGCACAAGCTCTGGCTACAATGGTAGCTATTGATCCCAAAACCTGAGCGGCGATGAGAGTGAAAGCAATATGGACACGAGTGAGAGTTTGAAGCAAGATCATTCCGAATCCAACACCTTGAAGCGCATCAAGCATACCGAGCCAAAGCCACAAAGATCGTGAGAACAAGGCGCTAGCAAGACCCCCACCAACCCATGGTACATATTGACCCATAGGACTGCAAGACCAAAGCATTTGACACCATCTAGGGGCTCCGAGACCAATTGCAAAGATAGGTAGAATCCAACTATGATCTTTACTTAACACTGCGAAGAACCAGAGGAAGGCTGCCCATAAGAATCCGAAGAAGAATATGATGAGAAGTACGATGGACCATGTAGGGGCGATCGCTGAGGAGAAGAGGTAAAGCCAATTACGACCGTAGAGCGTCGACAGGAAGAAGTTCTGGATGAGAACCGTGGCAAAGAACCACATGACGATTTTACGTCTGAAGAGGGAGGCGTAGAAAGAGGGAACTTTTCCAGGTGCTTGTCGATAATATTCTGGCAACCCAAAGAAGACGGCAGCACCAACAACCCACATGAGTACAGCAATCGGGATCACGACTGCAGACATCTTGGGACTCGCGCTTGTGAAAGAAGCTCCGAGACCATCGGCTTGTCGTTTATTGAGATAATCTCCCCAAAACCAGAGGACGACCACGTAAGCTTGTTGTGTTCCTTGAATGATACAGGCGCGGAAGACCCATGCTTTTACTGGGGATCCTCCTTCATCTCCAAAATTCAAGGCAAAGAATATGCTACCGGAAGATGCGGCAACAGCATACAAACCAGTAGCCACATTCTGAACCCAGCCTTTGCCATCGGCGCTGTCAACAAAAGGAGCACAACCGAGGAGGAAAAAGGCCAGTCCGTAGAAGATGAAAGGAATACTGAGGACGTAGATTGATTTGAAGAAGGAGAAAACCTCCCACCACATAATCGAGGTAACGAGATAGATGGTTGCCGTAATGTAAAGTTTCTCTGCAGTTTGACCAACGGTACCAGTAAGAAGTGTGATTTGATAGGAATTAGCTGCGACGATTTGACCAAAGGCGAGCAAAAACGAGTAGACTGGCCAATCGAAGAAACGATATTGCATGACTAGACGGAGACCTGTAGGTGGTTTGTAATCTTTGCCGAGTAAGAATTGATCATTGGAAGATCCACCGGTGAGTGCTATATTATCTTGGCTGGAGTTTTGCCTCGAGTGAACAATGGTATCGTTGGTGAAGCTATCACGACTGTTGGATCGCCCGCGACTGTCGTGAGACCTTCGTCCACTGCCTAGCGCAGAAAACGAAGGTGCGACTGAACCTCTTCCTAATCGTGCATCACGGAATCGATCGAACCATTTCTTTTCGGATTTGATAAGATATTCCTCGATACACAATTGTCCTTCACTATTTTTTCCATCCAGACCGTCAAGATTCTTGGCAAACTGTTGGTAGTATTCTCCTTGAGTATCAGTGAAGAATGGATCGACCTTTTGAAGTTTAAAATCTGTCTTGTCTCCAATGACTGAACTTAAACTCAGCATGGAAGCTCTGTTTGCATTATTTTCGCCACCTGCTCCGAAGATCGAAGGAGGCGGAAGTAAAGATTCATGCGCTCCTGGTGTGCCGGGTGACTCTAAGCCTGGTGAAGTAGGCATTGAGTGAGTGGAATAAATGTTTGAGCCATCCCTTTGACGTGGCAAGGAATACTCGGAATCGCTAATGTGTAAACTGCCAGTATTACCGCTTGGACTTCGTCGTGGAGAATCCAAAAATCCTGGTGTTGGTGCGAGGAATGCGCCGCCAGCGGGACTTTCAGATCGTCCTCTCTCTTGTTGTCTCTGGGCTTCTAATTCTTCGGGTGTGAGTACGTATTCATCGTATATGTCGTCACGAACTCGGGCATCCTCATCATCAGAATCTTCTTCTACATCAGTCAGTCCTTCGTCGATTTTACCCACATCTCCTGCTTGGAGTGATACATTGCTATCGTTCACTTGTTTCTTCATCACGCGATGTCCTGGACCAGCTCGGTATCCCAAGGAAAGACTTCGGTTGAGTCCTCCCCCGGCAGCTGGCTTTTCAATTCGAGTTGGCGAGGATGGTCTTATGGAACCAATGGTACTAGCAACATCAAGCTGTGAAGTACTAGCCATACTACCGAAACTTGACAGTCTCTTGGCGGAAGAGTAGAAAAGATTTCCTCCATCTCTTCCTCTAGATCTTGGTCTACCAGCATGTTTTGCTTCTTCCTTATCGTGGGTCTTGATCGCTTTACTTTGCAATGTCTCGAGATCATTGACCCATTGAGCGACTGGGAAACGTTGTTTGGCGGATCGTGCTCTCATAATTTGTCGAGTGTCCAGTTTTGAGGCCAAAGCTTCCTTGATAGCTTGTTTGAATTGATGAAGCATATGGGTTGTCGTAGTAGACTCGACAGTGAACCACCAACCTGGCATTTGACCAAGACCACCAACACGGGCACCAATACCCAAAGCTCCTTTTCTACCAAACTCGACAGCGACAAGACCGAAAGGCTCATCTCTAGATGGAATTAAGGCGAATTCAGCTCCCGAGAAAATAAAAGGTGGAAGGGCAGTGAATTCCGGTTTACTGAAAACACGACCCTTGTACTTTGTCATCATAACATCCAGTTTGAGAGCAGCAAATTTTCCATAAAGATCAATAACAGGACCAACGCAGATGAGCTGGACATTTGGGTTCTCCTCCAAAACAGCAGGCATGACATCAGCAATAAGATCAATACCCTTTTGCATCGACCACCTACCAACAAAGACCAAGAGTTCAGCTTTAGGATTTTGATCAAGACCAGCCCATTCTTGAGCTTGTCTCTTGAGCTCACCTCTTTGGCTCTCAAAGTCCTGGTTGACAGTTGTGTTGACCATTGAATCTTGGGTACCACTCCAGTCTCCAGTATCAGAAGGATCAGGATTAGGAAGGTTTCCGATTTTGCTCAATCCCCAGAAGATGGGATACCTTGCCCAAGAACGTTTTCCGTATTTCTTACTGACACCAACGGCACCGAAACCTTTTTGGTGAATGCGAAGGTAAGAACTTCCGGCGTGGAGTAAATTGAATACATCTCCGAATTGAACATACTTGATGGCGACTTCTTCTGGAATGTTGTAGACTTGACAAACTTCGGATCTCTCCTTCTGATTACGCATTGGCCATAGGCCTTGGAACTCGGCGTTGTGAAGGGATAAACAACATGGAATTGTTTCCGGAAGGAGATGGACTGGTGCAACGGCTCCGTGGTAATCGTTGATGTGATACAAATCGATAGGGAAACGCTTGATAGTAAGAGCGATACATTGATTCCAAGCACTGTAGTAAACGGCCGAGTCTAAATCATCCATACGAGCTGGGTATGGCTCAGACTTCGATTGTGCTCTGAAGACTGGTGCATCGAGAAGAACATAGGTGATGTTGCGTAAAGTATGGTACTGGACTTGAACAGTGTAGGAATTTCCGAGAATTGTTACATCCATAGGTTCAGCTTGGTGATCAATAGGATAGTCGATTCCACCAACACAAGGGACGACCCAGATAAGATCTTGATGACCCAGATTCTTTCCCATCAATTGTGCCATAACACCAAGACCTCCAATCTTAATCTTGATAGCCCAATCTTCAATATCGTATTCCATGGTAGCAATAAGCACAGTTCGACGTCCGGTGGCTCCAACATCAGCCTGAAGTCCAAGTTGTGTGGCGTTTTCGTGAAACATGGACTGTAAGCCTCCCATAACCGTCAGTTCTTTCTCGGAATGGTCCTCTTTCTTATCTCTCTTCAACTTTCTTCGAAGAGCCAGTGGAATAAAGTTTTTCGACTCCTTGACACCAATACTGTTGAGTTTGACAGCATAGAAAGACTTCATGAAGAGCCAGATACTTAAGCCACCACTAAGGACGGGGACAATCCAGAAAAGGAATACCATCAACATTTGGTATGAACGATTTCCGTAAGGAATTTGATAATATCTGTATGTTCCATCGTCGATTGCAATTTTGTATCCAAGATATGGTTTTGGTGGCACTCTGGTGATGTTGATGAGTGCGGTGGAAAGCGATGATGGCGGCATGCGATCGAGGATATTATCACCGTCAATATCTCCCATAACGATAGTTTCATCAGGTTGACCATCAGGATTCATACCCCAAACATTGACTTGCATTACTATAATTTGTTTAGCGACAATTTGGCACACCATGTAATCAGAATATACAACTTACCAGCTGGCCATTCAGTCATGAATTTGTATTCCCAGAGACTATTTTCCTTGTTTAAAACAAAGCCATTATCAAGACCAGTATCGTATCCATATTGATTGTATGGGCCATTGGCGAATAAGTGCGGAAGACGTCGCGAATATGGATTAGTCGCCAAGTCAGCATGTTGAACATAATCACTGCTGCCAGTAAGTTTAGTCCAGTATTGCATGATGACGTGCTCTCCATCCCATTTTTGTTTATTTGTACCAGTCCAAGCCTGTGCTTCAAGTGTTGTATTCCCACCAACGTATGGCAACCATTCGGACCATGAACTTCCCCAGTTCAAAGAGTATTTAAACAGATCCGCTCCAGCAGCTTTATGGCTGACATACAATGTACCATTGTCCTGCTTGTGAAGTAATTCTCGAGTAAAATTCGCGGAACCAGGGAAAACAATCGGGTTATCAACTTGTCCCACGCGAATCAAGAATGTATCTGTTGCTCCAGTTGTAGAATTACCAGAGTTGTTGGGGACATTCTTGAGAGTAAGTGAATGTACACCGTTAGACACATTTGTGAGATTTCCCTTGAAAGTCCAGAGAGTTGGAATCGATCCGACGTAATCGGTGACATTAACCGGGCTCGAAAGCAGAGTACAAGAGTATTCGCCGGTAGCATTTGCTAATGTTGCAACCTTTCCATCCTCTGTTGTCGAAGAAATTACCATGCCCGAAAGAATATCGGAACATTTCATTTCATCACTGAAACCAATTTCAATCTCGATGGTTTCTTGTTGTCCAGGAGAAACTGTTGAGGGAAGTCTTGCATCGTGTCCTGGGAAAAAGGAGGTAATCATAGGAGAAGGTCCAACCCAGTTCTTCTTTGGGACATATGCCTTAAATTCGTATGGGGCAAGGGTGAGACTGTCGAGGCAGCCATTGTAGCCGGTTTCATTTGCAATTTTCAAGCTGGCAAACCCTGTTTTCAAAGTAACCTCTTCATACGGATAGAACAAGTTTTTAACTGTTACACCACCAAGAAAAGGAGCAACAATAGAGTTATTGTTAGCGCAATCAAAATCATACGTTATGGTATCATAATTGTTGTGGTAAACCATCCAAACAGACTGGTTTGCTTGGCCACCAGCCTCAGACAAATCCTGAATACCATCAAATTGACTTCGAAGAGTACTCCACATTCCAGTTTCGGTAGCGGTACCGTTACTACCTGGTAATATAATATCGAATGTCTGGTTGGAAAGTTGTTGCAAGAACCATCCATCATTCAAGACTGGGTAATTTTCTCGCATCTGGTACATTGCCTTGATGATATTTCGTACTGGGTGGGATGGATCTCTGTGATCATGACTGTTCCAATCATCATGACAGCCTTGGGTGCAAGAATCATTGGGGAATTGATAGAAGGTACCACTACCAAGAGTATAACATCCATGAGTTTGCCATGCTTGAGAAGGAGACATGGCTTGTCGACCGAAGAGATAATTGTCGGCTGTGTTGTCCAAGAGATAGAATGCTTGCTCTTCACCCCACAAAAGTAAAGGTATACCAGGCATGTGAATAGTAGTAATGAAGAGTCCCAAAAGTTGTTTCTGCGTGCCATTCTTGATAGCTGGCCACCTGAAAACATCTTGATTGCTGACCCCATACATGTGTCTGGGATCGAATACTCCAGTGTTTGGGTTGATAAGATCGTTCGTTCTAAGCATTTCGTTCCAGGCATTGACCCAGTTCGTTGGTGTATCGTAACCACTTTCCAGGTTTCCGTCCATTCCCAAGAATCTAGTGAGTGAACGGTAAATACTGTAGTGAAAAGCAGCAGAGTCAAGCGCATTTTGGTCATGATCACGGATGAAGTATGCTAAACTGGAATTGGAGGTCATTTTGACAGCATCGGCCATGGAAGCCGGTAACATATCGGGTTGACGTCCACGCCCAAGGTAAATACTTCCAAAAGTATTACCACCCGTAATTTCACCGGTAACCATGAAATTGGTTTTGTTGACACTTCTTGCGCACTCCCGAACAGAATGACTGAAACTTCCTAATGCATCGACCGTAATTTGTGTTGCTTTGTCCACACGCAGTCCATCGATGTCTAGCTGCAAGATGATCATGCAAGTGAAAATCTCGATTTTGGTTCTCACAGATGGAACCCATTCTCTCAAACGATCCTGAACAGAGGCGAACTTCGATAATTGACGTTGCCAATCAGGGAAAACACCAAAAGCTTCCGTATCACCATACTGATCGAATTCAGAATCATAACACCCATTCATGAGATCCGTGACATCGTCCTTGACAGTAAATCCAGTATCAAGCCAGAATCTTGGATAGTTACAAGTATCATTATACTTATCACTGAAGGCAAAATCCAGATATTGGCGGTTATCATCACGCCAAAGTACTTCGTGCTCGACTAGAGTGAATGGAGTCGAAGAGTTCTCGTAACCCTTAAAAGCCATCAAGTCTCCCATGGTTCCCATTGTGTTGTCGAGAATAACATACATTCCCCTGTCGTGGATGGCAGTAGTGGTTTTCCTCCACAAGTCGATATCCCCAAAATGTTGATCGAGAAGACTAAGATCCAGTGGAGAGTATTGATCCGCACCCCAGGGCATATTAATCATAGGACTGCCGGCAATGTAAATTCCTTTCACTCCCATTCCTTGTATGTAATCCAAACTGTCAATGAGACCCTGAAGATCACCCCCGTGCCGTAATTGGGTTTGCATATAATCGGTTTCGAATTTGGTTCCATTAATATCATCATTTGTTGGATCTCCATTGACGAATTTGTCAAGAAAGAAGGAATAGAAAGGCACACGCCAATTCGTGGGTGATTGGGCGAATTCATGCTACGCAAAGAAAGGAAGTTAGCCAATGTGTACATCAATTCTTGCCACGAATTCACTGTGGGCGAAATTGGGAGTTGAGGAGATCCATTGACACTTCAAGAATCATAAGCTTCCACATACATCTTCCCATTTCCCCCAATAATCAGCAGGTGATGTCGCTGTCTCATTCGTATTCAGATTGTATCCCACATATTTTTCCTCGTAGCGCAAGGCATCGACCTGTGTATTTAGCAAGACGCTGCACAAGACAACGAAAGTTCGCGCAAACATCGTGACAAAACGAAACCGACCAGAGACTCAAGTGACCGAAATCATGAATCACTGTTTATCAATTTTGGCCGAAATCGTATTATCAGGTTTTTCCAAATCCAAATTATTTGGGACCAGCAATATATTAAGAAAGATTCCTCCTAGATTTCCAGCAATTGTGTAAGCTCGTATGAGATCCACTGACAAGTAATCCTAGATTGAAGCCGCTCCTCAACACAAAAAAGAGAAGACCCAAAAGCGTGCAGGAAAGATCGAGAAGTAACGAGCGTGGAAGTCGACCGCAAATCGCAGACTGACAAGAGATACGTCTAAAAATGTGTATATGGATGAGATACTTGAACGAGAGGTAGGAAGGAGGCTGAAGTAAGAATGTAAAAGATCAACTTCGCAACTTATTCTCAGTGTTGCCCCCTAGAAGCATATCGGAGGCCTAAAGCTTATACTATCCAGGTTAACACGACATATTTTTAATCCTGAGCCATCCTGAATTGGACAAGAGAGTGACAAATAGGGCAGTAAACTAGATTTTGACACGATGCCATTAAGAGCACGGGTGTTAGGGGTAGTCCATATGGGCGTCATTGGACGCAGCAACTCAGAGAGGATAAGTAGTGGGGATCGAATTTGATCCATTTCTTCAGGTGTTAAGTTTCCAAAATATCCCCAAACATGGGTTCCACTGTTATTCTCCGTATGGATTTAACGACCAATGATAGATGCGTAAAAGGGAGAGATAACGCCTAATGTAGCATTCTAGATGTATAAAAGCAATCTTTTGGCTTACCGTCTAACCCAAATTGTTCTAAACTCTTTTGCCATCCCGCCCGCCCAAAACTTCACCTAGTAAAATTGCTTGGTAAACCTGGATAGTATGGCCCTCTAACGATAAGCCTTAACTAGCTATCCGCATGCTATATTTATTTAGGTTTGGGAGTAATCTTGTTTGGTGGTAAACACGGTACTGTAAAAATTCAGTGCAATTGAATACAGGTGTAACCTAATCTCAGCCTTTACAAAAGTTGAGATGCTAGAACTTAACAAGGATTGATGACCGCCACATACCGGGGCTCTGGAAGGTTAAGTGGTGAGACAACTGATAAAAAGGCTGAGAAATCCGAGCATGGGTAGTCTTTCCGTGTAGGGTACAGCGTTCAGGGATTGGGAATTGGGAGGAAAGATACGAGATTTCCCACGCTGTTTTTCGCGAGTTTCTGATACGTAGCCGAAAAAAGGACGCCGACAGTACCAAGGTAACGAATGGGTGTACACGATCTGTTAGAATATCCGAATAATATCCATAATAATTGTTGATGCCTCGATGAATACGACAAGCTCAGATTCTTGAGCCCCTTGAAAGTTGAAGGCCATAAACCTTTCGACAGTGATTTTGGCACTTTACCATCTTTACTGACTCGTATGCAAAATTGGACTTTTGTGTATAAATTCAAGATGCCCCGGTTGTCATCTTTGTAACCTCTTGGTGTTCAAATGAAGACTCAAGAGAAGATGGGATGAATATATTGCTCCACTAATATATGTGCTTCATTGCACATATATTAGTCATCTATCAATGCAACGGATAACTTTGCCAGCCACTCCATGGCAAGTAGATAAGCATAGAGATGCGAAGAACTGATACGTTCAATTAAGGTGTGGCGGGAGAACATTGATATACAAGGTAAAGCGCACCAACCAGGAATCTGAATTTCTGATGAGCCCTTGATTAAGGGTTTGATAAGCAAAAGTCGAATATTTCTAAGGAACAAGATAAATTAAAGTTAATGAAGGAGAAGCGACTAGACTTTTTAGAATAGCCGAGCCTAGTCCCTCTTTTTGACCCGTAGAAAATCATGCGCTAGCCGAACAGCAGTATCGGTGAATAAGGTAATTTTTAAAGAGAAGAAACCAAGAAGCTTTCATTTAAAACCGTCAGGATAAGGCATTATTTGAAAGGGTTGCCTCAATGCTGCATTACTGGAGGAAAAGGACCTGCAGGATCCCGTTCTTTGCTCTAGGCCCACATTTTATTTTCTTTCTCACTCTTCCTCCTTACTCATAATGATATGATATATGTACCGGTATAGATATCATATCATTACGGTAATTTTCGGGAAGGATACTTACGGTCTTGCCGACGACCTACCCTCGAAATTCAATACTCAATCCACTCTACCTCGTATGTTCCAACGGCTTCGACCGTTATAGTTGAGGCCATGAAGATCAACTCTTCGGTCAACAATAAAATTGGAAAGTGTCGAACCTTATGTCAAACCTAACTTGATGATGGGAAACCAGAGTGGGTCAAATACCTAGAGGCTGTGTACACTGTATAGTATAAGTATAGAAGAGTTGGTCCACAGAGGGGCATCAAAATATGGTGAACACGAGGGCATGAAATAATGGAGAAGTTGAGAAAACCGATCGGATTTTCTCCGAGGTTATAGGAAATCTCAGTAGATGTTGATCTGTGGAACCCCTATCCTAATCATCAACAGAACAACAATATTTAGTCAATTATTGAGAAATCGTCGGCTTTTAATTATTACCCAAATGCTATCTATCTGTAATGTTTAAGCTTTGATGTCATTGGGAGATCTAGCTCTGGGATCTTTGTCGATTATCTATTCCAGAACTTCGATTCAAAGAATTTCAATGAAATCACCAAGTTTAACATTTATATGCCTTGACAATGCCGAGATTTTACCCTCTACAATACCGGTGTAGGTTATAGCCTGGCACCACTAGCAGCCACTACCCCTGACTAGAAGATTCCCCTCTCCCCTATCTTATGCACCGCCAAGCCATTATGTGCAGTATTTAAAATTGTCTAAGGCAGGAATCTTCTATCATCCACATCGAAACAGGTACAGTGGCTCATGCTGCCGGATTATACGAGTAGCTAATTTGTCAACACTGGTGCTTGTCTGTTCTGTTGCATATGACACCTCAATTCGGGTTCAATGTTCTCAATTGGGAACTGAGAACTGTCGGAATTTCTGGGATCAACATGATCAAAAATTTATTTGCTGGAAGGGGGTGGATTGCGGATGTTCATAGACCATTTCTAATGCCTCAAATCTATTTGTACAACCTTTCGGTCAACAACTCCCAATTGGCTCAATTCCACTTCCCTTCAAACCCTTCCCTTCCAAATCAAGTTCCCGGAAAAGTTAGCCCGTAGTATTGTATTATACTCCGTACAGTAAAGGATCCTCCAGATACTAGACTACATCAAGTACAAGCGTTAGAACATCCAGAGTGCCAAGGAAATTCTCATCTTTCTCCATCTCAGATTGTAGTTCAGGTTGTAGTAGACCATTGATTGATTTTGCGTCGATTGTCACTCGTTATTGTATTCTGCGTCAAAGAAAGCAAATTGATTACATTGTCGCCGCCAATTAAGTCAGCCTTTCCATTAGGGGTTCAGCCGTCTTTCTTTTGTATGCGACATTTGCGTTTGTGGCGGTATCTTGATACGATTTGAAATCATGTTGTTGACCACGTCGGAGAGAAAAACTTCGACGGCATTCGTTACTTGGTCAAGTTTATGGGTGGTGTTGTCGTCATTACTCGTGCAAAATGTACACGCTGCCACTTCCGACGATTGGAGAAGCCAATCCATATATCAACTCATCACGGATCGATTCGCCAGAACTGATGGATCGACTACCTATGCGTGTAATAATACAGAGCAATTGTATTGTGGAGGAACCTTTCAAGGAATTATCAACCAGCTAGATTATATCCAAGATATGGGATTTACGGCTGTGAGTTTGCTTATCCCAGCTTCTCCTCGAGCTCTCCCGATGAATAATATTTCTGTGTGTTGTGCCTTGTGCGACTGTCGCGACGAAAGATGGAATCCTTCGGGCTGGCTGGACGATGTGAACTGACTTAACGCCAATACATAGATTTGGATCTCACCAGTGGTACAGAACATCAACGAAACAACAAAATACGGCCAAGGCTATCATGGATTCTGGAGTCAAGATATCACCAAGATCAATGAACACTTTGGAACTGCAGATGATCTCAAACTCTTGTCATCGACCTTACACGATCGTGGCATGGTAAGCTCATCATTCACATCCGCAACTCAATTTTATGAAATACAAAGTCTAATTCAATTCTGCGCACTATAGTACTTGATGATTGATGTAGTTATCAACGACATGGCCTACGCAGGGAAAGGAAGCGCGGTCGATTACTCCTCACTGGTTCCATTCGACAAAGAAGAATATTTCCATCCTTTCTGTTACATCAGCGATTATACGAAACCAACCAATTTCCAAAATTGTTGGCTCGGAGACGATATAGTTTCACTGCCAGATCTCGATACTGAATCGGACTTTGTGAAGCAAACATGGGGAACCTGGGTAACTGAGATGGTCGCCAATTACTCTCGTATGTGCTTTCTGATTATGAATCTTACTTACCCCTTGCCCCTTTTCTAGAGTCTTGGCTGTGGGGAAAATCTGGAGAATATGCACAAAATCTTTTATTGAAAGAGTGAGCTAACCCTTCATACGAATTCTAGTTGATGGCCTTCGTATCGATGCCGCCAAACATGTCGACAAACCTTTCTGGCCTGGCTTCCAAGAGGCCGCTAACACATTCACAATTGGTGAAGTCTTCGATGAGTTGCCCGCCAATGCGTGCGAATGGGCTGTCGATGCTCTCTCGTCTGTTCTCAATTATCCTGCCTGGTATTATATTACATCCATCCTTTCAAACTCCACGAATGGTATGGGAAGCTTAGACTATCAATTCGATCAAACTCAACAAAACTGTTATGATACTACACTTCTCGGTACATTTAGCGAAAATCACGACGTTGCTCGTTTTGGATCCTATACGAGTGACGAAGCTCAGAGAAAAAATGCTCTCACGTTCGATTTCTTCACTGATGGTATTCCTGTGGTATATTATGGAGCTGAGCAAGGCTTTGACGGTGGTGGTGATCCCCAAAACCGTGGGGCTCTTTGGCTTAATCCAGGTGGATATGATAAAACATCAACTCTATATCAACTTATCAAGACCCTCAATACCGCCCGTAACGCCGTCAACAATTACATGATTTCCACCAATTACTCTAACTGGAGTCCTTACTGGGCATACAAATCATCAGTCATTTATAAAGCGGATGATATATTGGTATTTAGGAAAGGACTTGTCCATTCGGTCGTCACGGCGATCACCAATGTTGGGACCGAGGGAGCAACGGTCGGTCCTTACTATATAGGAGATAATGGTGCGGATACCAAATTCAGTGAAGGAAATCTCCTCATAGAAATATTGAGTTGCAATAGCACTGTTGCGGGGATCGGGGGAACTTTCACCATCACCTTAACAAAGGGAGAGCCACAGGTATGCTTTACACATTTTTAATACATGTGCGTGATAAGACGAGTGCTAATAATTCCAAATAGGTTTGGGTGTCAGGTTCCCTTCTAGTAAACACAACCCTATGTCCGACACCCATGAAAAACGTCAACAAAACCCAAACCGCCACCAAGACCACCACATCGTCTCTCTCATCTCATATATCACCATCATCAATGCTTTCCTTCCTTACCGTCTGTGTACTATCATCTCTATTCTTGTTCTTTTGATGACCCTCATGTACAGCATTGGGTTGCGTTTTGGCGTTTTGGGTTCACTTATTATGGAAAGATACAATTGCATAATCACATCACATCACATCACTGGTAGCAAGGTTCTTTGTAGGATCGAAGATATTTTACTTTATTACGGGCATGGATGGGTGTGTTTGATTCGGTGGGGGATTACGGATGGATGTATTCCATAAGGGAGAATAGAAGGCACGGCGACAAACGACTATGGCAGGATACTTGAGGGACAAGATATTAGCAAAGATTTAAATAATACATGGACATGAAAAATGACCATGTCGTTACATTCTTATTAATTGTACATACATTAGGGGGAACTAGGGGGGATTAAAAAGATATAGATGGGAGATATGCATAGATAAATTCTATATCTGTCACCAACCTTTCAACTTGATCATACATTCAGATGTGTCTTGATTCGAAATCAAGCTTTTCCCGCTCCTAATATCCTAAATCTACAGATCCTGCTTGTAGTTTCCTTATACTTTTCAGTACCGAGCACCCCTTAGATTCGCGAATAAAAACACATACCTCGAAACCTACAACTTGAAGTCACGATAAATCATTCCTACCACTCTCAGAGCCAAAACCCTCATCGCGAACGTCGATTGCGAACATGATTGCGGACAGGATTCTTTGGTGGCTGATGAGGCTGAGAAACTGTTCTAGGCTTGTCCAATCTTATATTTGTGACACATGTAATGCAGTATCTAGTTCAGGTACAATCGGATAAGAGTGTCAAGACATTTGTCAGGCGCAGGGGAAACAATATCTCATCTCATGTATGTCAGACGGACGCATTCACATCTTTGTGCCCCTTGCCGCTATACCTACACAAGAAAAAGAAGTGACAGATGTTGAGCTTGAGGAAATTTTAGGGTTACATGTTCGAGGTTAAGAGTCATGTCTGACGATGAGCCGTAGCATATATTAAGCAGCTGAAGTCCACATAAACTTCAAGTTAGGTACCCATGATTTTCGGAATTTTCAGTGGTTGTTTGACAGATGAAGGATTTCGGACTGTGCCGCGAGGTACGGGGGGTTGCCAGACGAACCGAGAGGAGGGAGTGCTCTCATTGATCCCATATTTGCATCTGAAGAATCAAAATATTGTTTCACGATAATCTAAAGCTGAATATGGGCATGAACAGAAGACTCGAAATCCTAAGATGAGTGTAGAACGCGGGAATATCGCTTTCTTTCCATCTCAACCCCTCAAATTCAAAAGGTTTTTGCCGAGCCAACCAAGCTGGGCCGGTGAACTCAAGCTAACTGGCTTCGAAGTTCAAAAGGGATACATTGAGACCCCCAAAAACGACTTACCGGTATGTCTTCTCTTCTTCAAAGTCCACACAAATAATCCGATTCACATATTGGCCTCCTACAAAATGATTGGAGCGCATCTTGTCGTCAATCTACCGGTGCAAATGCGGGGTGCTGCAGATTCTTCCAGTTTCTCCATTTACCCCTCATAAGACTCTTTGAAGAGGAACACCGATATCTGGTCTGATGTGGAAGATTGAGAGTCTGTAGATGGAAAAACTTCACCCTGCTCCGGAGATCTAGTGTCATTAGTTGTGACAGACTGCATGCAATATGCATTGTTCAAAATCTCATGAAAATCTCTGGGGATACTTTCCTTTTTGTTTTGATCAAAAGTTATCGTGATTTTTATTTTGGAAATGCATTCTCTCTGTTGTCCTCGGCAGCTATTGCTGATTTTCTCCCTACTTTCTCATCTCATCAATGCACTCCCTCAAAGTCTCAAACCACGAATAAACAATGGTCTAGCTATCACTCCACCCATGGGGTTCGTTTTATTTTTGGTCCTCATCTTATTCTCGTACTTTCCCTCTAACAACTTCCTAGGTGGAACTCTTACAATCATTATTCCTGTTCACCCAATGAAACCATCATTCATAGTAATGCACAAGCTCTCGTATCCCTTGGTCTTTCTACCCTTGGCTACCATTATGTGACGGTCGATTGTGGATGGACACTGCCTGATCGAACTGCTGCTGGAACACTGACTTGGAGTCCTACGCGTTTTCCAAGTGGATTTAAGGCCTTGGGAACTTTTATTCATGGATTGGGTTTGGGGTTTGGAGTATATTCGGATGCGGGAGTACAAATGTGTATGACGGGCACTCCAGCACAAGTTGGCAGTCTATGTGAGTCTGCTTTTTTAATTGTTATAATTGAGACCGATAAAACGGTTAGCGGGAGTATATTGATCTTTTCGGAGCGTTTCCAAGATACAGAGCTTGAATGAATGAGCTGAGTACTGACAAACAGAAGTTCATGAACTGACAGATGCACAAACCTTCGCGTCATGGGGAGCAGACCTGCTGAAATGTACGAACCTTACTCTCGACTGAAGTCCCAAGCTAACATGTTCAGACGATAATTGCTATTCCGACGCTGCAACCGGATATCCAAATGTCAACTATGCACCCTCAACATCCCCCGCTTCCCGCTACCAGGACATGACGAACGCCCTCGCTACTCTCAGCAAACCCATTCTTTTCCAAATATGCGACTGGGGTATTGATTTCCCTTCCACATGGGCTCCAGCCATGGGAAACAGCTGGCGCATCACCAATGACATCATTCCCTCTTATCCCACAATTCCCCGAATCCTAAACCAAGCTGTACCACAAACATCTTTTGCTGGTCCTGGACATTGGTTAGATCTTGATATGTTGGAGGTTGGGAATAAGATCTTTACTACTATTGAAGAACAGACGCATTTTAGTTTGTGGGCAATTTTGAAGAGTCCATTGGTCATTGGAGCGGCGTTGAAAGATGGAGTGACAAGTATCAGCTCTGCTTCTTTGGCTATCCTTAGTAATAAAGATGTTATAAGTTATAATCAGGATAGTTTGGGTGCTGCGGCAAGTTTCCGAAGGAGGTGGACAAAGGATGGATATGAAATTTGGGCGGGACCCTTGAGTGGAAGTCGTACTGTGGTCGCGGTGATTAATCTTCAGAATGCTGCGAAGACGCTTACTTTGGATCTTTCGGATGTGGGATTGCAGAAAGCGAGTACCATCAAGAATATCTGGGCTGGTACAACAGCGACGAATGTCTTGACTTCGTATTCTGCGACTGTAGGTGCGCATGGAACAATGCTTTTGGAACTTGGGGGGACGACTGTAGCAGGAACATATATTGCTAGCGATGCTGCTATTTCTGGGTATGTTTACCATGATCTTCAAATTCCCATTGCCATTTGGAATACTAATTTGACCATAGTTCAACCATCACATTTTCCAAAATCTACGCCCAAACATCTAGCTCGAATTATACAACCACACTTCACTTCAGCACTTCATCCACCTCGTCGACAACCCTGATCATCGCCTCAAAGCCCTACACTCTCTCCGCCGGCTCAACGTCTCTCGCTATCCCTTCCATCTCCTTCATAGCTTCCAGCACAAATACCCTCGCCATAACCTCCTCCTCCACCCTTCTTCCCTCATCCCTCACCATCACGCCTCCCCCATTAGCATTCTATTCCTCATCTGGGATGAGCACCTCCGGCACCGCCACCCATGTAACATGCAGCACAAACTATTGCGCTCCCAGCGGTACAAAGATCGGCTACCTAACCCCTAGCGGTTCAGCCGCCATCACCGTGAATTCCCCTTCAACATCCATCACCACCTCATCTACCAAGTACCTCTCCATCTACTTCTGCAACAACGACATCGCATTGAGTACAGCTTGGACCACCGGTACCAACACGCGAAACTTAACTATAAGCGTCAACGGTGTTGTAACACGCGCCGAGTTGCCGCTAAGTGGAAAGAGTTCGGAATTGTTTGGGACATTAGGATGGCAAGATACGGGGATTTTTGGTGTGTTGACGAGTGGATGGAAGGTTGGGAGTAACGTTTTGACGTTTGGGAATGCGGCGGGTGGATTGGTGGACTATGCGGTGGATTTGGTGGGGGTGGGTGTGTATTGGTGATGTAGGTTACATAGGTTATTGATATGAGAAGGGGAAGAAATTGGAAAGCACATAATGGCCATTTGCTACGCAGTGAAGGTAACAGTGTGCCGTCTGAAGAATTGATTACGGCTCTTTCGGGGTGTAATAAGAGGCCCATTCTCATGCTTGTTTTGAAAGCCAGCGTATGGTCTCAAGTCAGTATTATTATGGTCGTGGCCAAATGACCACTATCATACATGATTCGATGTAGCCTCAAAAGCTTCTGGGTAGCTGTACGTTAAAGCCAGACCATCATAATTCATACCGTCACTCACAAACTGGTTTATCTCAATATCCTTTAGTTAATGTACAAGGCAATCTTTGGTTGTCTTTTCATGTTTGGACAATTTGACAAGAACTGAATTCCTATCCAATGACTTTTACCCGTGAGTTCCGAATCATATATACTCACAAATTGGTGCTTCTGACACATTAGAAATTGGAAATGGATCATCGGAAGGTTCAGTTCACGAGTATCCTCGTTGGTTTAAAGACAACATTGTTACTGAGGGCTTGAATTACAATAAGCTGGAGTCTCATGGTGATCAACATCTTGTAAATCCGTGGTTTATATCTTTTGTAAAAGAAAATCAAGGACAACTCAATGCAGTATTGAAATCGATCAGTCAACGAGCGGTGCATTAGATATTTAGAAAGTATAATACAATTATGAGACTAATAACCAAATCTATCGGTTGTCTCTTTCTTCCCCCCTAAACCCTTAGATTAAATCTTATAAAACACTATTAAACCCTATCAAACCCCATCAAATTCTATTGAATCCTCCTGCAGGAATGATAACTCGAACATCAGGCGGGGTAGTCAAAAACTCCGCCTTCTTGCTATCCACCTTATATCCTTGAACATGAGCACTCTCCTCGTGGGCTTTTAACGCTGCCTCGTCTTTAAATCTGTTTAAATTTGGTCAGTCCATAATTCGAGAGTATGGAAAGGGAGAGGAAATAAGAAGGAGGATATTATCAGGTATGGCTGCAGAGTGTGGTGGTAGTGCGGATTGTAGAAATATTGTCGAGGGAGGTACGCAGCGGATTTCAGAAGGAGAAATGGGTAAGGCAAGACTACTTACACCATAGCCATAACAATCTGCTCCGGACCATCACCCATCAGCGGCTTGGTTTTTGAAACTTTATACATAAGGCACCCGGGCTCGGCATCCTCAATTACTTTAGCGAACTTTGCCCCTTCGGTAAGAGCCTGTCGAGCTATTGTATTAGAAAACGTATTGGAGATAATCTGAGACGATGAAAAGACAAATTGGGATTCAATGGAAAGAATAAACTGACTTGCTCGATTTTCTCGGGTTTGGGAGTGAGGGTGATGACTCGGGTGATAGAATTAGGATTCATGATTGCTGTCTTGATCTAGTTGTATACTGAGTTGTTTATGATGAGATAGTAAAATGATCTACTGTGAATTATTTGTAGTGATTTGATTGAATATTGTACTGGAAGATTGAGATACTTTCCTTAACCTTTATATTACCCAAGGCGACGAAGCTCTCTCATTAGATATCTCTCAAATTCATGCCGTGATGTTCACGCACTGGTGCACTGACATTTTGGACATAAAAATAGCTCTCGAAATGCTCATTTACGAAAGATTTCCGATCCCCAATTGCTTGAGAGCCTTATTAGGAGGTGCTGGAACGGACGTTGCACGGCTCTCGCTGCATGAACTCATTTTCCACAAGCTCAGGATATCATAGCGGCATTTCCATGAATTGCTGCTGTTTTGATTCGACCTCTAAGCCTCTTCCACAACCGCAGCTTTTCATTTTGTCCAGAACAATCTTATCATCATATTTGATATCGAAGTACTCGTATTCAATAATTTTTGAACCATCATGACACGCTTGTGTCTGGAAAGAAAATGTGGGGTTTGAGCGTGCAACAAATAGTCTGGCTAGCTATCCAGCTTCTGTGATAACCTTACGTACTGATAATTATCATTAACAAGGTATGCAAAAAGTGAATGAAGTGTCCACCTTACAGATACTCGAGTTCATTCAATTATGTGGCCGGGTTAGACGGTACCGGTGACCCTGCTCTTCAAGCTTTCATGATATACAACATTGATAGAGTGAATATACTGTGTCTTGAGTATATATATCGATAAATATGCAACATAATCTAGCTGATCTAGGCTAGCTCAATGGCTCAAGATTGGGCTGAGTCCATTCTATCACATGATGTCCCACAATACCGCCAATGATCTCCACAGCAGGTTGATCTTTACATGAAAAAGTGGGAAGACTTTATAAGAGTCAGAGTATATGTACTTACTTACGACTGCAACTCTCATCAAATTGAAGCTAATAGCTTCCATACTGGGCCTCTGGCGCAATGGCAACGCGTTTGACTTCGATTCCTGTCAAAATTTACAGATAAACGCATCAAAAGATTGCAGGTTCGACCCCTGCGGGGCTCAATAGCATGGAACAATTTCAAATCCCTCTTTTGATCTTTTTTTGTTTGATTTAGAAGAAGATTTGTGATCATCCCTCTGACATTTTTGGTTGTGTGGGCAGAATAATTTTTCGCCTCGAAGAAACGAGGGCGGTGAGATAATACATTACCGAGGCAGAATAATAAAGTTCAGTCCTACTGACCTACGCAGTACAAACTTGCCCATCTCAATCCAAAGAATAATGTCCCACCTTCTCTTTTACTGGCCGGACTTCCGGCTGAGGATCATGAAGAATACCATGAAGAGGGCCGGGTTAAGGTAAGACTTGAATGGATCCTCCTTTAGATATATCTGGCTTGCTACATACAAGCTGTAAATATCCTCGGATTGCTTCCTTTTGCTTCCTTAAATCTCACTCAGACATCACGAGAACAATCTCTTGGATTCAAATACCCCACATTTCGGCCCGCTGTCACCGACACGTACCGGCAGTATACATGGTGGCAGAATCCTACACTGCAGATTCAATATATCCATCCTATCATGTTAACTCCCCTGACATTCGACAATCTGCCTTATAGAAGTTTAATTTCACTTCGATCCCGAGAGCCCCGTACAAAGACTACGTTGCTTTACCTTGTGGTATTTCTTTCGAGCCATGAAGGGGTGGAAGATCTGTTACCGAATATGCGGGTATTATATGTATGGTGTTTTTGCAAAAGGCTTTTTAATTTACGGACGGAATACGACTTATTCTTGGTGATTTAAGTGAATGCCACTATGGGATAATTTTGAACAAAAATTGAAATCTTTGCTAAAGTACTTAAGATGATGTAGACCCATAGATATCAATCTACTGCTACAGCTTGTAAAGTTGTACCTGATCTTAATATCTTAAAGTAAAGGTCTCACTGACGCTATGAAAACTGCTGCTTTTTTCAGCGTGCTATCCTTGGCAGTGGAGTTAGTATACTCTCAGGCTGCGGGATATGCTCAATGTAACTTCTACCAGTCCATTTTATTGCTATTTAACAGTTGCTGATTTGAAGTAGGCGGTGGACCTAATTGGACTGGAGCCAGAACTTGCGTTTCTGGATATGTTTGTCAATATCAGAATCCGTGTAAGAAAACCATCAAGGTCTAGCTTTATACTCTACGTATCGAAAATACTCAATTTTTGTAGATTACTCACAATGTGTTCCGGGTACAACAACCACTTCAGTACCGACAACTTTGACCACGACAACCAAGACCAGCACCACCACATCTACAACCTCTAAACCAAACACGTCAACAACTTCATCTTCAAAAACGAGTCCGACGGTAACCTCAACGGTTCAATCATCATGCACTGCGGCATTTACTCCAATTACTGCTTCAGCAGCATTTGCTGCATTGAATCCAGGATGGAATCTGGGAAACACCTTGGATGCTGTCCCAGATGAAGGCTCTTGGAACAATCCTGCTGTTATCGCTGGTACATTCTCGGCAGTCAAGGCTGAGGGATTCAATAGTGTTAGGATACCAGGTAATAACTCACTCCAGTCCCATTTATGCAGTCTTTTTATGATAGCTACTGACAATAACCATAGTAACATGGGCATATCACTTTGTATCCTCTTCCCCAAGCTGGACTGTTAACACTACTTGGATGGATCGAGTTGAAACAGTCGTAGATCAAGCCCTAGCCACTGGAATGTATGTGATCCTCAATGTCCATCACGATTCCTGGACTTGGGCAGATGTCTCTGCTTCTGGAGCCAATCTTACTATGATCGAAGAGAAATTCTCTGCCCTTTGGTTTCAAATCGGAAGGAGAATGAGATGCAAATCTAGTAAATTGATATTTGAGCCAATCAACGAACCACCCGGAACAACACAAGATCACGCGAATGAAATTAATAAACTCAACACTCTTTTCCTCGCAGCTGTCAACCAAGCCGGGGGCTATAATCCCCAACGAGTAGTTACACTTTCTGGTCTTCAGATGAATTCAGTATATACTGAACAATGGTTTACAAAACCAACAACATATACCACTCAACCTTGGGGTTTTCAATTTCACTACTACTCGCCATACACGTTCATTTTTGACGCTTGGGGTGGTACCACCTGGGGATCTGATGCCGATAAAGCCACCTTAACAGAAGACTTTCAACTCTTTGCAGGCAACTTTACCGGTATCCCAACTTTAATTGGAGAATGGCAAGCTACACCCTTGTTCACTGAACCTGCCGCTAGATGGAAGTACACGGATTACTTTGTGAAAACGGCTAAGAGTTTTGGTTTTGCTCATATACTTTGGGATAATGGACTTGATTTTTTGAACCGCGCTACAAATACATGGGATGATCCTATCTCCATGTCTATCCTTTTCAACGCTGCCAAAGGGGTCTCGAACTCTCTCGCAGATAGCACGACAGACCTACTTACCACGTCTCAGAATTCCTCGGCAAACCTCTTCCACAAAGTCGGCGATGCAGTCATCGCACAATCAGTTCCTTACCTCTTAAATGGAAACACCTTGTCATCCATCAAAACCTCTGCAGGCACAACATTAGCAACTACCTCGTACAGTATATCCTCCGCTGGTGTACTGACCTTTACCCAAGCCTACCTCGCAACCCTATACTCTTCCACAACTGCGCCCGGCATTAAGGCCACCCTAACCTTGACATTTTCCGCCGGCTCTCTCTCACAACTACAAATCGTACAATGGGCCACCCCAACCCTCTCTCAAACCTCCTTTAGCAAACAAAGTACTACAGATCTCACAATCCCAATCAACTATGCGGGATTACCACAAGTCGCTGCGGTCAAAGCTTTGAATGCAGATGGCTCGTATATGGTTTCTGGTGATGCTTGGACTGTATATTTGGGACCATTGCAACAAGCTAGATGGACTTATGGATCTTGGACGAGTAGTAGTGCTGGATTGACAATACCTGTTGCTGGTCTGACGGCTATCAGTAGCACGGGACAGACCAATATTTTAACACTTGAGGTAGGTTTCTTTACACGAAATCTTCCACTTCCTGCTCCATACCCCCCTTCATTTGCCGTCGCTTCCTATTGGATACAGCAAAACGTAACGAATATAATACTGATGTGTCGATATAGTTTTACCCAAGAATTCAAGGACAGAATAGTGTAAATATTACATTCACATAGCTGTGGGCCGATGCAGAGAAGTTGGATAATTTTCAAAGTTCAGTATCAAGCGTGTGAATTTCTCGAATCGTGAAGCTTTTGGAGTGTATATACTAGTTCCGATAAATAGATTGAGATGTAAATATTCTTCAATTTAATATATATCTTCTTTTCCAGCAGAGATACCAATGTGCCATTATACATTCTTAGTATAACCGTCCATTCACAAAAAAGAAGAGGGTTCGCTATACTCATGCTGGTCGTGAAAATTCTAGCAAACTCTCTGGTGAGCGCCAGTCTCAAGCCTCAATGATAAATTCCAATATTAACAGGAAGAAAGTCTTCACGTTTGACACCTTTCATTGTCGGAAATTTTCATTCATCAAGATACGAGAAATTTCGAAAATGCGCTATCAATACATTTCTTGAGACCGGCTTACCATGGTTGGAAACCGCATCACCGATTTCGATCGAAGAGTTTGTGCAGCGAAGAAATAAACTAGCTGTTGCTCTCGAAATCGATGGGACAGATGCGTTTATTGTTGAGCCAGGATATACATTTCAATATTATGCTAACATCAGCCAAATGGATCGGGAAGCTTGGGAGCCTGAAGAACGACCATTTCTCATGATCATAATGCTTCGGTTTGATACTAATTCGAGCCAAACTGTTGCAAAGACAACTTTCTTAGCTCCCAATTTCGAGGAAGGAAGGGTAAGAATGCTTGGTATGCTATTTGAAGAAGACCTGAGTATTGTTACATGGGAGGAACACTGGAATCCTTACTCAACACTTTTGGACAGCTGGCACATGGCCGAAGGTAGGGACCATATCCCTACTAAACCAAAAGTAATGGTCGATAAAGAGATGAGGGACTTCATACAGAGAGGACTTGGCGAAAATGAGTTCGAGGTGTTAGGACTAGCTGGCAGTGTGAAACGAGTCAGGCAAACGAAAACAGTTGGCGAGGTAAATATTATGAGAGCAGTCAATACTGGAACAGTCGAGGCATTACGAGATATGCGGAAGTGTATGGTATTGGGCTTGACCGAAAATGAGGTCATGAATGGTCTTGACAGTACAATGGGAGCTGGTAAAATGGAACCATTCTTTGACATTGTGCTTTTTGGTAAGTCAAGCAATTAATTTTCCCAACACTTTGCTTGAGGAGTATATTTGAGCCAAGTTTATTTTGCTACACATCTATTCACTGTTTAAAGTATCTTGGGGTGTTCAACTAAGTGACATACCTTTCTTTGCCTTTCGTCCAATCTTCCTTTTGTTATATGTATTACACTATTCATTGTTTGGAAAACCTCTGGATATTCCAGATATATTTTCCCCCCATGTTCATTAGGAAAATCGAAAGGACTTGGAATAATGAGACAGCTGAAATATGCAATAAAATGCATGGGATGAAAAGTACAAGGTGAAGGGATCCGGAACTCAATATTCAGAAGTCTGTAGGATATTGAGAAGACATGCACCGATTTTTTGCGTGTAGAAAGTGGTGTAAGACACCACAGTGCGGCGATTTATTGACATCTTTGCAGATCAGATGAGAATGCCGCAATGCCACATGGTGGGCCTGATGGAAGTAAAGTTCTAGAAAAAGAGACTCTCGTGTTAATTGACGTTGGGTGAGCTTTGAGCGCTTTAACCGTTGATTTCACTCTAAGCTAATATATCAGTGCTCACTTGTATGGGTATTCTTCAGATATTTGTAGAACCTTTTTTCCTCCCTTCTTTCCTGAACCCGAAGATCATTCTCTCCTTTCACCACTTACTCAGCACGAAATCTTTATTTGGGACATTGTACTCGAGGCATAAACCAAAGCTTTGGAGGCTCTAAAGCCAGATTCCTCATGCGCATCTGTAGACATCGCGGCTCGGGATGTCATCGCCGATGCTGATTATGAGAAAGCATTCACCCATCGTGTTGGACATGGAATTGGTATCAAGGCGCATGAGAGTCCTTATTTGAATGAGGGAAACTTTGAAGAGAAGTTGCACGCAGGTATAGCGTTTACACATGAGCCTGGAGTGTATCTTAAGGTGAGGTGTGGCGTGAGGCATGAAGATGTATTTCTCGTGAAAGAGGACGGAGAAACAGATATCTTGACAGGTTCCAGGGTAAAAGGTCCTTGGGATCCATGATGCGTTGCACCAATGATAACTGCAATAGAAGCTTGAGAAGCTTTTATCCGAAGCCCGAAGCAAGCGGTTGCGATATGCTGTACAAGCTTGGTACCGATTTAACCAATCAGTGGCTAGACTTTTCATGATTTTTAGCCAATAGAAAGTATTCCATGTGACATTTTGAAATTTGTTGCACATCGTAGGGCGACAGGGCGAGAGGGCGAAGGAAAGGGCGCCGCAAGGAAAGGGCGAAGGGGCGAGGCGTCAGGGCATGCATGAAAAGGGCGAGGGCTCGCCCGATAATATATGGCGTTTCAGTGGGTTCATTGGCTAGATTACTGAGGAAACGAATATCAGCAAACACAGGAATGATAATTGAATTAGATTTATCTCAATATGATATTGATAGCGATACCGGTATTGGCAATGTTAGACTGTAGAGAGGGCCCGAATGCCAAAGGACCAAAATGAGCCAAAACAATAATTGTGGAGAAGTACAACCAAGCTATCTTTTAACCACATTTGGGCAAAACATCCATCACTTGCTTATCGCAAATCAACCACAAATCCCTTCATTGAGCGCTTGTCATTTTGATGCGTGGACCTGGGAACTTATCAGCCATGGAAGCTAAGAAGAATTAGCCGATTGAGTCCTCAAGGCATCTGGCACAAAGATACCGAGCATGCACGATCTGCAGCCAGTGATGGCCTCAATAACGTTCAGGACGATATCTAAGACGTCTTGATATCTACCACTGTACTATAAGACTCAAGTAAGACTTGAGCTCGAATCCGAATTCACCCCGTATATCGTTCATATCATGCCCGAGCAGCTCCGGGTATACCCCTCATTAGATCCAGCATGGAAAGAATGTCAACCCCGCGTATTTCCTATTTTAGCAATACAGTCCATGGAAAACACCGAGGGCACCTCATACGGAAGACATCTTTGCTATAGTGGGATGGCTCAACAACTTGGTGCTTTTGCATCATCATGAGCTAATGAGAGGGATGAATATATAAGATGAAGGGCATATGGACGAAGAGAGCGAACATTTCCAGCTCGATACACACTCTTCTTATCATTTGCAGGAACGCAAGGCATACCCCGCGATAGCTTCACATTCACGAATCATCTCTCATCAAGAACTGCATAAATAGTTGTAAAGAGATAAGAACTTGAGGTATGAATACAGCCATACCCCTATTTCCAGTCTCCATTCTCAAGATCACAACTTCCACTTCAAAAACTTCCCTGTTATTTTCACTAAGCCTCACCTCATTCATTAAAGCTAACAATGGGTTCCATAATTAGCAAAGCCAAATCATCCATATCTTCATCAAAAACCGAAAAGATGTCTTCTCTCCCATTCACATACCACGCAAATGCTCAAACAGAGTATAAGCCCCCTCTTATTGCCAACGAGAATGCATTCCTTGGTGATGTTTCTGTATCGACCGATGAGGCTGCACCACTCTCGGCTGGTTTCTATAGATTGGAAAAAGGTACACCATTGATCTACGAGTACACATACCATGAGATGAAGATCATTGTCGATGGAGAGTTTGATATCAGTGATGAGACCGGACAGAAGGTTCATGCTACTAAGGGTGATGTTTTCTACTGTAGGTTGTCTGAATATGTTTTGGAAGCTCATTGTCTAATTCGAAATAGTCCCCAAGGGAAGCAAGATTACTTTCACTACCGAAACCTTTGGTTTAGGGTTCTTCGTTGGACAGAGAAAGGTATGTTACAGTGTTGTCTGCGTGCATTCAACTAATATGCTAATCAACCAACAGACTGGTACCGCATAAGATCGAGATATTATTGAATGGAATTGAACAATGGGGATATGGAGTCTACCTGCTATTTGTATATACAAATCAGCAATGTCATGAATTTATGATGCACTATTTATCAATCTCATCCGAACTTTCGTGACATCAATATTTACCTGGCACGTGCCCGAAATCCAGCAAGTTTATCACAGTTACGTTAGGTTGCTGTGTTCGAAATATATTCATTGATACCATGTCATTAGGTATTTATGCCTCATCATATGTAAGATTGGTCATAGAGTTTAAAACACCTGCGTCATGCTATCACCCCTCCGTCCATTCCTCACGAATATAACCTTACCTCCACACAATTCTTTGATACCTATTCTCCCTTTTCCGTACCAATTCTCCTTCTAATTCTCTCGCAATTCTCCCATAACTTCGTCTACCACCCACCACAGGCGTAGCAGCCAACTCTCTGTCAGCATGCAATTAGTGCTAATGGGAGCTAAATATACCATTCCCGAATGAGTACCGGCAACATTACTTTTTCCACATCCACTGGAAATAGGTTCCTTGGTCTTTGCACCGAACCGCAATGTTGAAATCAAGGAGGGCAGTAGTTGCAGTGCTACAGAATTTCCACACCCATTCGTCTATATTATAACGACAATCCGAGCCTGAAGGTTCAACACGAGGAGTAGTAGTTTGACGGGCTTGTAATCGTTGCGGAGATTATAAGGAGAGGAGAGGAGGGGCATTTGAGGCGTAACGACCGAGGTCAAGCTTGTAGATGCAACGGATAAGAAATAAAGGAGAATATACAAGTCCATTTCAAAACTACAAGACAATATACACTACTGTACTGTCTCGCCAATCTCGACCAGCGAAAATGAGAATCAACTCCAAACGAAACTGATCATTGTGCAGTGTTGGATCGCCATAATCATCATCAATCTTGATAAGGCGGCCATCACCACCTACTAAAATATTTCAATTGTCTCCCGCAGTCTTGATACGTTTGAGGCACTGTATACAGGGCTAGATATTGTTGTGGTGCCAGTAGAGTGGACATTTGGTCAAAATACCCACATCAATCAATCAGCCACCACTTGGAATCCATGCAATTTTCAAGATGCAAGCCACCGCCTTCAAACAGTATGATACGAAACCTGGAGGTTGAGAGAAAAACTGGATCATTGACATTTTTGCCCGTTCTCAAAATTTCTTAGAAGGGGGCCAAGCTACGGTCCTGCAGTTTGTCAAACTGTTGTACATCTTATAAACATTTTCTTCAATTGTCCCTCATTAATATGACATCAGTGCCCTGAATTTAGCTCTGGAGCAGCAAAGTCACGTCTCCTCTACAACCTCCCGAAAATACACCAATACTCATCTTGTCTACCGGATTCGGACTTTGAAGCCTGCCGACACATCTTTCGTCTTGAATACCATGTATCTCATAGACATCAATTGTATTTGTCGTCGTTGGCAACTCGCTGGTTAGTTCATATTTCGCAGCTTTCGAAGTAGAGACATGTTGTCGCCTGGATATGACGAGTGCGGTAATTGTAAGAAGAATGAGATCGAGACCTCCGAGAACTCCGCTAATGATAGCTCCCACGAGCAGATTGTTCTCATTTATGAAAGTGGCTATTCTGCAGCCCGTTAATGTTTCACCTGAAACGTCTTTCGATCACGTTTCGTATAATATAACGTTCATTGCCGTGAGGACAATATATTAGCTAATCTTTGTGGCAAGCTACTTAAGTTTTTGGGAAGCCAATAGTAAGTTCAAAGTCACTAGTAGCCGTCGATCTTGGGAAAGTGAAAGAAACTAGGTATAGCGTTCGCTCATCTTCAAGAGCTATTCCCAGCAAGAGCCTATCTTCACGATCCTAGGCAGAGAAACTTCTCAACCGAACAACAGTCTCTTGACGCCCACGATGTAAATGCCATTCTGAGTTCCAAACTACCGGGACGTTCCGTGGGGAAAAATCCTAATTTAAAGTGAGATTTGTTGGTTAGCAGTGCCCGAAAATTGATCTGGAGGCGGCACAAGTACTATACTCGTATGTTTCAGCCTACTCTTGAAACTACCGTGATGAGAAATGGTTTGCAGTGTCGAGAAATTGGAGTATCGCTCACATCATGCAATGCATCAAAATTCCATCACGCGGGCTTCGTGCAGCGTGTCGGTTCAGTCAATTCGTACAAATATCAGGGTTGATTGACATTTCTTGCATTGTTATCTTTAGTTGGAGGCTATCATCATACTTCATATCCCTATTGTTCTCAGGTCATTGCAACAGCTATTGTTAAAGTATAATCCACAATCAATCTTTTCCTCAATTTTGGGAATTAACATGTCCAAACCAAGCAATGGCAGATCAAGATATAAACTTGTGTTGGACATACATCGATACAAAGGGGTTCTACCACAACTCCTCGTCGACGTTGTGACGTTGTAGTAGAGAGCTACAGGTTCTTGCGCGTCAGTATTGTGTGCTATCAATCATCTTACCCAGCAACTCTACACACTCGAACTCTCGCATATTACTTGTGCCCCTGAGTCTGCACAGCACGAATTTGGCTTCAGCTATGACATCTAAACTAGTCCTGGCTATTCCAAAGTCACTGATTTCATAAAAGCGCCTGCTTCAAGACGAAACCTAACGCTCATATTGTTGATCTGCTTCACTTTCACTGTTGCTTTCCCTTTCCTCCGAGTGCGGATGTAACAGTCGTTTCAGGGACTAGAAAGGTTTATGCAAAGAAGATAGTTCCAAAATCATGTACTGGCAATGTATTTAAAAGGTTGGAGAGATGGATTTGGCAGATGCGGTTTCGGAAGGAGGTCTAGGGGTGGTTTGAGGGGGTGGTTGTATGAGGCAGTTTTGGTGAGGAATCTTCGCAGATGAGTTTTGGCAGCGGATGTCTATCTTAAGTTAGTTGCAAGTTGGATATTGATTGGAAGTATGTAAAGTATGATTCGCCTTTTTATGATGTTCTGGTGATTTTTTGAGGATAGTAAGGGAAGCTCACTTTTCAATGTGATGGTTGATAAATGAACGGGGAGGTAGAGCCATAGTGAGATAGTGAGGGAGGGAGTATATTTGCTTAAGATGGATGAAGAGTTGTATGATTTACTGCTGGAAGTTGTGTGTTAGTTAATTTTATGCTTTTGCATTCAGATAATGTGAAAAACAGCTTTGTCCTTGTTTGTTTCTGTTTTTTTGGATTCAAATGGCTCAATATATGTGAAAGTGAATTCATGAGTTTGATCCGGGACAGGTAGTGGACAAAAAGGAGAAAGACTCGAGGCTGTGAATGTCAGTGCATTCACAGTGCTGAGATTGGAGGAGCCCTCCAGCTAGAGATTGGGAAGTCCAATGAGACTATAGTCCAATTGCTTTAAGAGTTGATAGAGGAAGGACAGTGAAGTCAGTAAAGTAAGCGATTTTGATATACAAACTGAAGGAGAAGAAATTAGATATATAACCGGATAGCAAGCGAATCAGTAGGAGGGGGTGTCTGAGTGTAAACCAGAGCTTTATTAGCTGTGCTTTGTTATTTTATACAGGTTAATAGAAGATCTGTATTTTCTATCAATCGTTTTGAAAGCCTCAACTCTGTATGAAATCATTATACACAGCCCACAAACATCCCTTTACATAATTTCATGGAGTCAGCACTCATCTTGATGTTTTCTTCGAATGTTCTCATCCAAACTTCTTCTTCATCTTTATCGGTATCTTAATTTCCGATATTTTCGGGCCAACAGTTGGTACCTGAATCATCTCCAAAATTCATTAACCAGCCTCGACAACAGTAAACAATAACGCTCCCCTAAACTATAGTAAATCATCATTGCCGTAATTATACTAACCATTTATTTTGCACCTTAATTATTTAGCTTAATTTCATTCACCTTGTTATCTTCCTGAAACCTTTAAATATGCCAAACTAACATCAGAAAAGCACAACCTCAGATCGAAGACATGTTTCGCCGTATTTTGATCATTGCTTGGATCATCTCCATTTGTTTTTCCAACAATGTTACCTCGAACAAAATAGCCCTTACTGGTTCGAGGCCTAGAGACCCCTCTGCAGTTCAAACGTCTCCTCCCAAGAATAATGAAGCCCTGATGAAAGACTTCTCAACCACCAAAGCACCTGCGCCGACTAGACCTCCTCGAGGACCAGAATTTCATCTCGCAAAGCGTCAATCGTATGTTCAATCATGTGGCAACTATCAAATCCCAGGATTCAGTCTCAAATTAAACATGGGTCAAACTTGTTTGGTGGATGAGAATGGATTGATGTTTGGGGATTGCTCGAACAGAATTACGGATGGAAATGATTGTGGATGGGCTGAGGTTTGCGTCGATAGTCATGCTTGTGTTAGTAGCTGTGGGAGGACTTCTGTACCTAACTTAAGTGTTACAACTTGGTGAGTGGATCTGTTATATTCTTTTTCAATTTGTAGAAAAGATGGTAGAAAAAGATAAGGAAGAAGAAGAAGAAGAAGAAGAAGGAAAAAAGAAGATCACAGTAACAGGTGGATAAAATCAGAATCGAATATACTGACTTTTGTGTTTCAATAGTGGTGGGAATGGAAATGAATACTGTGCCATGTGGTATCTTGTATCAGAAACCTATATCTATACCTCTATTATGTGCAGCGATTCACAAAGCTGGTTGACCTTCGATGCCACTTATGTTACAACTCTTTCTGACGATTTCAATGGCTATACCTATGATCCGTCTGAAGCGACACCGGCATCTACATCAAGCACGTTGACCATATCAGTTGGAAATCCAAGCGCAACTGGTAACGGTACTTCCGACACCAACTTAGATAGCAGTCACTCATTAGGAGCGATAATGGGTGGAGCATTTGGTGGACTCGGTGCCGTCACGATTTGTTGTGGTCTTTTATGGTTCTACCACCGTCACCGAGAGTCTAAAAAAAGAGCAAGCAGAGCTCTCGCATACGATCCCGCCCACTCTTCTTCCGATGATCCCGAACCACCCAATGTAATAGGTTCTGGCCACCCAAGTTCTATCCATCATTCTATCAGGTCGCCTCAATCGGTTGGAAGCCCTGCTCAGGGGTACCCGATGTCGTATATGGAAAGTCCACTCCGGAGCCCCAATCTAGAGGATGGAAGTGTTCATACGGGTGGAATAAGAACTCCGAGGGTTTTGACACCGGTTCTTGCACCTAGTGTGAGTGAGATGTTTGTTGAAGACCCTGTGTATGAATTACATACCGATCCTATTGGGCCTTCAGAGTTGCCAGCATGAGGTCAAAAGATTTTAGATTATGCATCGTATACGGAGTTATGGTATATTGCATGGTGGAATTCTTGAGGAATGGATATATGGAGTTTTTCTAGGGCTAGATATTTCATGGTGGAATGAAAATACCTGAGCATAATCGACTTATTTTGAGATGGCTTCGAAGATTGGAGATGACAGATTCGTAGGTAATTCTCGGAATTTATTCAGGGTTATCCAGAGTCTTCTCTTTGGAGTTTTCTCGTTGGACAATCCTATAATATAATTTTCGAGTTTTTTTTAGCAATTAGATGATATAATGAACAGTTCGGGTTTATGGAGCCGAAAAATAATAACTTTACATACAATTTCAAATACCATTCTACCATTCTTTCGGGGGTGACAAATGTACCCCTATGTCTCTTGTGAGAGTTATCCATCCATCAATACTCCACTGCTTGAAACCAAGACTCTAATCATCCCCTCCATCCCGAGTACACGTGATGATAGCAAAACCTACCCCGCTCCAGCCACTTCTCCAAGTCCTTATTCCCCACCATAAGTAGAGCTTATCTAACTTATTTTCCATATACAAATCGCAGCTAGGATGTACTCGTAGGGTTGTTTCTTCCCAAAACTTACTATTATAAGGCCTGTAATATTAGTGTGCCCGGATATGTATACTTTGTGGAAGTACGAGTATGTGGGAGTACGAGTAACTTATAACCATCAATGTCTCACAAAGATCTAGACGGTTCTTTTCACTTTTTGGCAAGTGCAAAGTTTGTAGTGTGCACTGTTCCCACCAGAACCCCTGATTTGCGGAATGTGAAGCTTGTGATAGCTTTGTATTTTTTATTTCCAATCTCTAGCGTACAATTTAAAGTACTAACAAAGTCAAATCGAAGGAAAGAAAGCTCTAAAAATCAACTAGACGGGCACAGAGCGACATGCACCACTAATTAGCGAGGAAATGATTGGAGACTATGCTAGACTAATCGAAGTTTCTTTATAGCTTCCTTTTGTGATTCAATTCAAAATTAATAAATACTACTACTACTACTACTACTACTACTACTACTACTAGTAGAACTGCGGAACTTTCACCAACAAGGAGTTTTTGAAGTGGTATCTAATCAGGAAATTTGTATGACAGAAACGATAAAGTTATACAACCTTTCCGAGGAAGGGAACCGAATCAACCGAAAATCTGGAAGTCGGAATTGAGATCCCGAAAATTGGATTGGTTGATCTCTTCTTGGTCACACTCGCATTCGCACCATAGGTCAATTCAGAGGACAGAGAATCTTGATTTGGGCTTGGCTGTACTCAAGCATTCTCGACGATATCTACGATATATTTTAACCGGCACCTTGAATCATCACTCATTAGTGATATGTTACCGTGAGAAGAAGCGGAAGGTTTTCTAATTCAGGAGCACAGTACTCGAATAGAAGCACAAATACCTTCACCGTTCGCATGAGTTGCCGATTTGCAAAACGATAAACGGCACACGACACCGACATTTACGCCTCCGCACGCAATCAAACCAATATTGTGACTAATTTGAGATCGAAGCCGTACCATATCCTAAAAGCGCCACCACTGGATAAGAGCACGAGACTATTCAGAAATTACAATTCGTCGCCGAGAAGTATTTTGGGAACAAAGAAACTTTCCTCTGTTCCAATAAGCACCACCTCAATTTTTCGAACACATCTCGATAATTAGATATCAGTCTGTCTTCATAATCAAATCAATCTCCAGAGCAACAGTACCCAAAGCATCCATCCTGTCTGTTCGATAATTGAAACGAAATACTCCTCGCACCTCTGAATACTTACAAGTCTAGATTCAAAGCTCTGCCGTCGGCGCCGAAGCTACTAACTCCGAGTTCATCCTCACCGTTCTCGACGGCTTCTTCCAAAGCCTCTCTCACCATATTTTGCCCACTGATATCCATCTCATTCAAGCCTCAAGCTCTCAAACAATGTTCCTTCAAAAACTCCGATCATTTTCCTTTCCATCGAACTCCAAAGCGCTTCAAGGCGACGACAAGAAACACCATCGACTTTGCATATCTCTCAGAACCCCAAATTCAGAACTCAAGAACCCTCTCTCACCATCTACAACCAATTCTACTAACGGTTCCCGTATTTCTCATTCCAAGACAGGCACATGTGCAGAAGTCACCGAGATATCCCAAGCGAATCACGGAGAGGATGAAGATCAAGAAGGACAAGATTTCAGGGAATATTTAGAAAAGTGTAGGAAGGCAGAAGAGGCAGAGGAAAGGAAGAAGAAAAAGATGGCGGCAATAGAGAAGAAGAGGAAGGAAGTTGATCTGAGTCCTTGGGCTGGAAGAATGTGAATTTATGGAAAGAAGAAAGACGACCCAGAAGGCCCCAGTCTTTCGCTATGTTATGTTCTCTGGAATGAAGCAGAAGACAGGAAAGCAGAGCTAGTCGATACCGCTTGATATAAGACTACACGAGAACACACACATACGATGAAGAAACGATGAAGAAGACCAGACATATATATTATGAGTTATGACGCCACTCAATCGTTCGAGTTCGAGTTCGAATCGAATTAGATTCCACCTGGAACATTGCACATTGCACATTGCACAAGTCCAAGGACGATTTGGAGGATTTTGCTGCATAGGATAGGACCAAATGATATGATAATAAGAAAGACTTGATTGATGGTGCAGATATAAAATACTTTACACACCAGAAATCTACCAACGACTCGAACTCGAACCAGAACCAGAACCAGAACCAACGGAAACACCACACTTAAGCTTGCATTTCTCTTGCCGCAGCGAGTCTTAACTCCTCTTCTCCTCTTCTCTTCTCCTCAACTCGCTGCTATTTTTGACACACACACATTATTCACGACCGCACGATACCATACGATACGATATCCAATTTTCCATTTCATTAGCCAGCGCTGTTTCTTTTTGCTTCGATCGATCGATACCCTTTCCTACCCTTAGCTTTGGTCTTAGTTTTCTTTTCATTACTTACCTTACCTCTCTGCGATATGAGATTTAAGATTTCTGTACTGTACTGTACTGTAACGAATGAATGTATCTAATTCGATACTTGAGGAATTAAGGAATTTAGGAATTTAGGAATTTTCTTGCTAATGAAACGAGTGATGTCAAACTAAATCTATATGAGATCTATATACAAAATCTAATAAGAATCGGAGGACGTTGTCTCAAATTTATATATATATCTATTATAATTTATGAGAAGCCTGTTGCTTATGGATGGAATCGTTTACCGGTACTCTAGAATATGTCGAATATTCTCTGCATATTGCGTGCTCTTCAACCTATCTAAGACTATGGCCTGTTATTCCACCTACTCACTTGCCTATACCAGTAGGTATTATTATAAAGGAGGCTATCTTATCTGTACGGAGTATGAATATAATATTCATTCCTGTTATATCTAGAGGCCCTATGATATATATGATGAATCAATACAGTTGCTATTAGACTTATGTGTATACAGTACTGTATATCTATCGCGAGACCATTTTAAAATCTACGATTTTCGGTAAGTTTTCAATCCAGTGCTAGGTATTAGCAGCAACCACATCCAATAACTCGAATTATATATACTTGGTTACTTACTGTATACACTGCGGCTTCAGCTATCACGATAGCTATCACGATACGAGGATACAATACAATACCGTGCCGGTATAGTGAGACAGTGACACTTGTATCTCAGTGTACAGAAACGATATTCGTTGAACTGGTTGGTAACCTTACTGTACTCGAGTACAAGTCGAGATTAGACATTATTAGTTCTACAGTACCGTTTCGTCTCCAGGTTGTTGGTCGGCATTACCGATTGTTTCCTTTATGGTATGAAATATCTCTTCGATGTGAGATACCTCTTATCTTTAACACTCGAGTACTGGTACTGTATTATTAAATACCCCATCCATCCATCTCAAAACTTCCATCCACCTCCAAAACAGCCTCTCTCCACTCTTATTCCACTTTTCCGTCCATAACCTTATCTACCCATACCCCGTACCCCGGAAAACCACGATCGCTTGAGATCCTTCGCCCCCTCGCCCTAGATCGTCAAATCCGAACATCCCCCAGATTTTCGGGATACTCGATATCGTTAGATTCCAGACGTATTCATACATGCCGAGAGTATCTTGTAGATCAGGGACTGCTTGCGCAAATCATGTATCGGATGTGGGTTGATCATTTAAAATTTGGGATTGAGTTCATGTCAGGTAGACCCTGATGACCCTGTTAGGGAGGTAATTACTCGCGGGGACGCGTTTACTGATATGATATAATGTTATTGATTGTAAGAGCCAAGAGAGTAGAGAATAGTCGGAGAAGATTCAGTCATGAAGTTGAATAGAATAGTGGAAAGGTAGTATATGAAATCCAATGAGAATCTTTCATAAACATTATAATATCTACCGGTATATCGAAAACATCTACAGTACTCGAGTGAATATACTCACTCTGACTAACACATTGTCTCACAGCTCTTCACAGTCAACCACCATACAGAATACCCAATGAACCCATTTATATCTATCCATATCCATATCCATATCCATATCCATATCCATACATACCCACACATTCCCACCACGATCGTACGAGTAAATAAATAGACTCATTTCCCCGTCCTACAATCATTTCATTCCCCTTCCCCAACTTTACCTTCGCATTTCAGCTTTTCTACACACACACATACACATACACATACACATACACAACCTTTTTACTTCCAGAGAAGAACTTCCCCTGCGTCATCGAGTTCTTCTTCTGACTCTTGATCTCCGATCGATATTGCCAAAGATTACTGTCTCATATCAATAATTACCGCATCTAATTCGACCCGTTCGTTCATTCATTGTACACCTTCTACACGTTCTCCACGTCCTCCACATCCTCCACGTTTTACCCGATACACCACTTCCAAGCACCCAGTCATCTCATCATCTCAACATCCCGAGTGCCGAAACTTCACTACTATTACATTGCATCCCATACCAACCCATCCGATCCGAAAAACGCCCCCTGATCCGAATCCCACTACACGTTTAACTCGAATCGAAAATCGAAACACAGCACTCTCATCTCTCACCTCTCGATCTTGAATCCTGAAGCCGTGGGCCTCCCTATCTATCTATATACACAAACCTAACATAGTTACACGACTTCCCTCGGAACTTTATATACCATTCGCTACCCATCTCATCTCATCTCATCTCATCTCATCCATCTCATCTCTGCTATTGCATCGACCGATCTGATCTGATCTGAGCGGAACAAGAATCTTTTTTTGTTTTGTTACACATTCATGAAATTCTAAGATTCCATCTACTTGTGTAAGAGTTGAAAGTTGGGAGTCATTAGTTAGATATCAGATCAGCTTCATTATTCTGGTGTTAGTTTACTTCTTCGAGACACCTCACCTCACTTCAAGACACTTCACTTTACTTCAAATCACGTCACCCCACGTCCTTTCGTTTCGTTTTATCACATCGGATTTCGGATTTAATAGGGATTCGCTTCATCAACCATCAACCATTACACTTATTCTAGATTCGTTGCACATACTCAGTATTACACTCATTCCTCATTTCCGTACACGAGAGATAGGACAGCACATCATCTCGTATCGAGATACCGTAGATTTTATTTCCATTCATTCTACTCGAGTAGACCCGTCTTACCTTCCGGTATTACTACCTAGTATCTACGACTTCGTTTCAAGTTCTATTTTCGTGGCACCTACATCATATCAATCATCACATTAATCCTCCTACTCCTTTACTCCATCTCCATCCAAGCAAGTTTCTTCGTCATACACATTACGAAGCATTACGCGTTTGTTTACTCCAGTCATAGACATAGAGCAATCATCATCGATTTGATATCTTGCTTGGTTTATACCGGTACTCCATTCTATATATACCAACATCATCAAGCCAAACCAAACCAATTTCTCATTTCAAACTCTCTTCTCCATCCGTCCAAAACAATTCAGATAAAACCAGTATCAACAACCACAACGAAGAAGACAACCAACAGACAAACCACCATTTTCAACTTCCAACTTCCAACTATAACCACAATCAAAAACGCCCATCTCCTTCCTCGACGCCCAAAAAGCCACCCAAACGCCTCGCTAAAGGGTTCATTTTCACACCCTATCACCAATCACAATTCTTTTAAGCCTGGGTCAGATCACACAGAATCCGAGTACATACAGCCGTTTACGCTCGCACGGGCATAAAATCTCTCAAGAAAAAAGATAACCTGACCTCACATCGCCAGTCCAATCCAATCCATTCAATCAAAATGATTTCCAATATCAAAAGAAAAATCGCCTCGTCCTCATCTTCATCCGCATCATCTCGGCGAGAACGGGAACGAGAACAAGCGCAATCATCAACCATTCACCAGCATCAGTATCAGCATCAGCAACCCTCTAATTCAAGAGCGCCTCAACCCCAACACCCACACCCACAAGACCACTCAGAGCAGTATAGCTATTGTCCCCGTCATCGCAACTCCTCCGCGACAAATTGGTCCATAACATCCACACTCCTTAACGGCGTATCTTCATACCAACCAGCAAGCCAAACCCATACCCATAAACATCCCGATCCGAATTCCTACGAAGCATTTCTCCAAAACGCTCTGGAAGAGGAACACCGACGGGAAAGATACGAGCGAGCTGTGCGACGAACGAATGATGCATGGCAGCAGGGATTTCGAAGATCGGATGCTGGTGGGACGAGAAGTTGGTTGCAGGGCTGTGGATTAGCCAAGTAGGACTGTCGTTTATTTATTAGCTTTATATCATATCATAACATATCATACCGAACACGAATTTCTTTTGTTTTTAGATGGGACTGGAAAGGAAAGGATTATGGAAGGAGATATACCCGGAAAGGAAAGGAAAGGAAATATGATAGATCGAACAAATAAATAAGAAATAAAGAAATATAGAAAATCAAACTTACTCTCCCATTCCCAATCTTTCATAACACCTACCCAATGCAACCTCCCTCTAACCGTCAACTCCTGATCCATTTCCTCGGTAATAAGACCCGCCGCCTGTCTCTGAGCTTTGAGTTCTCCAAACCCTCCTTGCGATGGTCCCGAAATACTATGTCTCTGTCTATTTCGCACGGGCGAAGCTATGCCGCTCTGTCCCATCCCTCCCATCTCGTTCATATTCATATTCAAGAGATCCGAGTACGAGGCCTCTTCATTTCCCATCCTATTCCTCATATCCTCCTCAAATCTTCTCATATTAATATTATCCCTCGACGCCGCATGCATCCCACTCATCCCCGTCATCCCAATTCTCCCCTCATTTTTCCTCGTCAATTCCTGTTCTTTCTGTTTTGCGATTTCATCTCTTCTTCTCCATACTTCTTGCATGACTTCCCAACAGCGATCGATATTTCCTATCCACATTCTCCTTCCCATACTCGCCCATCTTTCTTCCACCCACGCTCTGTCTTCCTCATCTTTTGCTTCACAGCCTGCTGCTAGGAGAGGATAGATTTGGACGATGACGAGACGACTGCTGAGAGGGACTGTGGCTAGACATACTAGGACTTTCTTCGAGAGCTCGGCACTTGTGAGAGAAGGGATCTCTGGCACGGCCTGATGAAGATGGAGAAGAGTAGCATAACGATATGCTTCAGCTGTTTGAAGTGCGTGCTGAATTTCAGAAGTGGGATCTTCGGGGGTTGAGAATGCCGTCGAAGGTTGCCATTGTTCGATTGCCTGTTTGAGTTCGATGCCTTGAGATATTATGGCTATGGAGTTTGATTTTGATTTCTGAACTTTGCGACAGAGATTTGCAGCGCGACCAATGAGAGGAAACAGGGTTGCTGCGCTGCCCATTAAAGGATCAATTTCCGACATCGTAGTGATGTTGGCGGAAGAGGAAGCAAAGGAAGAAGAAGAGAGGTTATTAAGCGGAGAAAGAAGATTTTCAAAATCCGTGGAATCGTCATCATCGATAGACGTTAATCTCGCTATAACATCCATATAAACCCAAGTATTACAAAGGAACCTCAATCTAGCCAGATCATCACCCACAAGACTTCTCTTATTGTGCTTGATGAGTGCCTGGTTAACTAGAATCTTTGCACCCCTGAGATGCTCGATTCCTGTTGAGATATGCTGGTCCCAAGACTCTGCGAAGGCAAGAACGAGTGTTGTGGCGAGTGCAGTATCGGTGCGCATTTTTTCGATTCCTGTTGCGAGAGACCGAATACTACGACGCATGTGCTCCATGCCGTCGACGCGAAGAGCGGGCTTTTCTTTGGAGGTGTGGAATGCGGTCATGGATGCGATAGCATGATATAATGCTGGGGAATCTCGTGCAAGGGGCCAAACTAATGTCCTCCATGGATTCTCCGTAGGACCGTCTTTAACAGACAATATACCACATGTCTGCTTATCAAACCGAAGCATCAACATTTCTGGGCTACCGGCTGGAACATCTGGCTGTCGATACATTGGACTAAAGTTTATAGGAGATGCAGTTGGAGACCTCGATTGAGGTCGAAAGGGACTCATGGCTAACCACATTTCAGCATCAGATAGTTGAGGATCCCGAATGATTTCCTCAATATCATCTTCAAGAGATCCGACATTCCTCATCCGAAATTGAGCCATATTTGGGCTCGACATTGTCATACCCATGATGGGCGATGGTATAGAAATAGACGAGTCCATGGAATTAGATTGCGCCCTTGCATTCAGCTCCGACCCAGGTTGCAACAGATTTATTAATCTCGGTGATTGACCGGAGAAACTTGATCTTGTTGGTGTGACCAAACCGGTGTCTTCGAACATACTACTTAGACTGCTTGTGACCGAATCTGCCTCAATTCGAGGTCGTTGCAGGCCATCTTGACTAAAAGTTGGTGTGCTCATATCAAACATAGGAGAAAACCCCGAATGGAGCTCCGGAAGCGAAGTCGAAACATCAAACGTTGATGGAGAAGGAACTGCGGCATTGAAGAATGAATCCTGCATCTGCGTATCCTCTCCACCTGGGGTAGAAGCCGATCCATCGGAAGCTGCTGGACTTGTAGCCGTGGTCTTATCCGGTGACTTATCTCGGACTATCGAATCTACAGATGTTAGAGCCAATCTGAAGATCTTGGATTCTATATCATACCTCTCTTTTTGGGGGGTAGTGGTACCGGCTTATTTGTAAATGTAGCCTCCTCGAACGGTCTCCATTTAAAATCCTTTTTATATCCTCCACACGTAACACTTCTTTTATGACATTGCTGACAAGAGGGTTTCGTCTCATCGCATTTTAGACGTTTTGCTTTGCAAGTTATACAACCTATATTGTTGTGAGAAGTTTCAATCAGCATGTGAAGCTTGATGCGGGGCACAGAAGCTCTTATCAAACGTAAAGATAAGAGATATGAAGATGAAGGTATCCAAAGCTTACCATTTCGACTTTTTGATTGTTTGGGTTTGTTGATACCACTATCTTTTGTTAAAGATTGAGTCGCTGGCTTGGTAGTAGGTTGCTTTCGTTTTTTAGGCTGTGGGGGTGGTTCCGGTGCTGGTTTGAGGATCGGGGAGGAAAGAAAAGCCGATGGAGAAGGTATTGTTATCGTCTCCATCTCAAAGAATCCTCAAGAAGATACATCGATGCATATAGAAATAATATTGGAAGGTTAATAGTAGTAATTTTCCACAGAAATCAAGTAGGAATCTAGAAGAAAGGTTTCTATAACTGTAATTGCTGCTTGTGATGTTCTAAGGTTATGTGTTGTTCAAAATTATGATAGGAGATAGATTCCATGACTGAGAGTCGGAAGTCTAGGACTTCTTTCAAAAGGTGGAGGAGAGGAGGATCTGAGATGTGAATTCATAGATAAATGATCATTTTTATTGGTGAATTTAAATGTGTCAGTTTGTGGAGAAGCCCAGCGCCCGACAAGATGAAATAGCGTATCACTACAGGGGTTCAAAGAAGGCGATAGGAAGTGATACCCAACCAAATGTAACCATCGGACATGAATTGCTTCGAATGATTGGAGAAAGTTATATTCGGGATTGTGCTGGAAAAAAGATAAAGATACTCCTCGACTAGATTGCTTCTTGATTAATAATAAGGTTCATCTACTCGCACTTATACATGCTACATGGGTACATATATACTACATATATAGCCGGTGATAGCTTCTAGAAAGATTCGATAGAAAGAACAACATCTCTTGTAAGATTTCGATTTCTTTCCAGTTCGTATTTATATCAGTCGATCCATCATTATCATGATGCCTACCTCCAATCTTCCATTTCTCTTACATAACCTCCACTTTGTGTATCGTATCTTTCCTAGAAAGAAGTGTGTAGGGCTAGACGGGGGTTCATATTGCAGTGTCATGCTGATAAGTCTGATAGGCTGATGCGACAGGCAGTTTCCGAGCTTTGAGTAGATAAGTTGATAACGGTGGGAGGGGAGTTCGTGTGATCGCTGGTGGGAGAATCTGGAACGTCTATCTATGGAACGCACTGATTATGGAGTTTCCAAGTAGTGATTTGATGCATGAAGGGGGTGGAAAATGAGGGTATCGTGAAGTTTAAACTTATTGAGGTAAAGCATGGCTGGGAGAATTCACACTCATGATTAATAAGTACGTTCAACAGTTGACGCAATAGAAGGTTAATGGTAACACGGTAGATGACGCCTGATAGTAACGTGAATACGTACACATAGTGACGATAACCTGGAGAAGAAGCATCCAAAGAGTTTGGAAAAACTTGTGTTGTGCTGCTGCAACGAAGTGCATTGAACGCATTTATGCTTCTGAAGCCCCAAGAACTCTCAATTGGTCCAAACCATGCAGGTTTTTATGTCCTGTGACTTGATGCGTGTTCTTTCTTCTATTTTGTATTATATCAAAGTCAGATTATGCATGCAAGAAGTAAATATTCTTCCGCTGCCAGATCTTCCCTTGAGCTGAAATGCCGTTTTTGTACTTCCTTACGTACTACAGCTTGGAAGATGGCGAGCCTGAAGTCCTGTACGGTTATAGAGGAAATCGTAGTTGCTCAATCTTCTATGGAAGAAGATGACTTGAGATCTGCAGGTTGTTAAGATTTGGCCAGTTCCAGATCTTCCATCAGGCATATCGTCGCGTCGCCATCCTTGGTTTGAACGCGAGCTTAATTAGCTGACGTACAGGGCTGTCAGGGTATGTTTCTCTTAGGCTTGATTGTATTTCTATAGTGTATTGAAAGATCGAAGCGGCAAAATAAACGGTTCTCACGATGATCACACAGCAACGACAGCTGAACTTTTAAATGATTTCGTTTGATGTTTTGTGGTTAGGATTCTTGTCACTCTTGGGATGTTAACCGCAACGCCGTGACACTGTTGAGTTGTTGCTTCACTGTATGCAGATCGTTACATTTATGTTTCCGATAGATATAGCAATTATTCAAAGGAATAATCTCCTGGCTGCAATGATTGAGATCAACAGCAAATCAAGATTTATGTCTTTAGCTTTGAATTTGGTGCCTTTTTGAGTTTCCACGATAATTTCTAGTTAAAGAAAAATCTCCGATGATCTACCTTCTCGTTTCATGTCAGAAAATGGTTACTTCAGATTATTCTGTGTAGTGAAGGGTAACCAAGCCACGATTTTTAGATACTGCACCAATGTTTGAAAACCCAGGATACAGCGTTTTTATGGAAATGCCTTGCTAGATACGAATCCTCTCTAGACGAATCGACATTTCATATGGCTCAGTGATAGAGTTCTCATTTCTGGCATTGGGTGTTGGTTTCGCTTAGCTTCATGCGAATTGGTGACAGGATGAAGGGGTATCGTGAATACGAATTTCCAGAATTGCGTGTTCTTCGTAGCTATGGTGGTCCACGTTCATGAACATCACTTGAAACTCGAGAAAGGCGACCGTCTATCTATCATGTCTATCGTGTCAATATTTCATAGCTCCATAGAACCAAACTTTGACCCAGAACATTGTCCAACCTTCTACGCGGTCTCAAATATAATCTGGCTCAGAATACTAACTGCGGAGTAGATCTCCGTATTATTGAAGTATTTATATGATAGATGGGGTTTCACCTTCATATTCTATACGGTGAATAAAAAATAATTAGAGTGTATACCAAGAAGAGCGGCGTGTTCTCCTTCTTTACTACTTTTGATTCAAAAAGTATGAGTAGAATAGAAACAATCCGATGATCGTAAGCTTCTCCATTTCTCACGATTTTCAGCGGCGAGCGAAACTCAGAAGCGCGCGACAGTATATAAATTTATATAAAGCCGAAGGATCAAACCGTTTCCAGGCAGTCGATGAATATAAACACGTTTAGCAAGCAAAGAATGTACTCAGCCACGAGGGTTCCATGTAGGTCGAATTGATCGCGATTAAGCAATCCGAAAATAGCAAAGAAATGGATCCGGTCACAATTTGAGTGGCCATCTTCAAGCTTTTGAAAGTGGAGGGAATGAAATTCCTGGATACGTTGCACGTACTAAAGAAATGAAGTTATACTCGAGTTACAGTTCTCCACTTGATGAAATTTGACGCGCCATGGAGTTAGCGGAAAGGATGAATAGAGCCTCAGCCACTATGTGCGGGGCCAACCTCTTGATTATTGAACCCTTGAAAATTAAAAAGGATTCTTGTTCTTTAAACCAGCTCACACCAAAACTTATGCCGCTCGCTAATGCAAATGCATCCAGCCAAGGCGATCTTTCATATCCGTATATATTTCCACATTAACTCTATTAATTATTTATAACCTTTGTTGTTCCATTGAATCCTTGAGAGCATTGATGGGGTTGTTGTCGCTCGTGAGAACCAGGCTTTGTATTTTTTGAGTGTGTGTGTGTGTTGGGGGTAAAAGATGATGGTAGCATGATGAAAATGCGTATGGGAATAGTTCTACATTTGCGGAGTTCATTTGATATTGGAGAAGACCGATGAGAATCTATCAAGGTAATATTCAATACTACGAGTACTGTGAACTGAGACAATAATGGAATTAGATTCATTAAATGTCAATATGGCACTGTACCTATCTAGATTCTTGGTATATCGGCAACGGATAATGATGTATCGTCCGAGCATGAGAGTGGTCTCTTTTCCATATTTTCACTATTTGATCGATGCATTATCGTGAGCTGTGTAGCATCTACCATCGATATGGTTTCTCACCGTCGTCATCAATCTACACCAGCTGCAGCCACTCAGCCCAGAATTTAGACATGATTTCCTGATCCCGTTATTCAGACCGCCATCGTCAGCTTTGACACATGTTCTAATGTAAACCAAGTAAACAATTGATTTCTGATCTCATACATATTATAGATGTCACCTAACGATTGTGGGTTGCTGGTTACAGTAAAGGCCTTATACAAATTGGTTATGTTGCATCTTCTTTCTGCATTCTGAAACACCATTCAATCCGTATTCAATATCACGAAATCGAAATCCATGCACAGATTGGTTGGCGCATAATTCACCATAATTCACTTAAACCTAAAGGAGTAACTTTCGCAATTGATATTGCTTTATCCTGAGTTTCTCACACGTTCATTGGCAATAATTATATCTATAATCCCTCTAATATCCTTGATTTCATTCAAAAATACCCCCGTTTTCTATTTACATGGTATAAGCTACGAAACCTTGTCAAGGCTTCTAACCAACATTCATCCTGGAATCAACCCCTTGTATTATTCCCCAGTGAACATCCGTTATTCTTTGCTTCGTATCAAGATATACAAGAGGCATATCACCATTTATGTTCACACACTCGACCTCCTTTCCTTCCTCCATCACATACATTCTCCTAATCTAACGACATCAGAACTCTATTCACCTTAATTTTCTTCACTAACCCGGGATTTTGGTAAAGTATAATCTGAACGAAATGGAAGCAATATAATATACATCTTCAGATGTATAATAACTAAAAGTTCAGTCTTTCACGTCTTTCATTTTCAGTACTATCCAGCAACCATGGGAAACGGTCAATCAGTACAGCACCCAAAGCGGGGAAAGAAGTTATCAAAACCGAAAACGAAGCCTACAGGGCCCCCCTTAACGACCTCCAATAGTCCTAATCCAAGTCGTCGAAACTCCGTTACGGGAAAAGGAATTATAGCTGCAGGTGCTTCAGTTCTTCCTCATGGGAAGCTGCTTAGTGTTCTTGAGACGGGGTCTCTTGAACATACACCAGAGCCAACACCTACGAAGAAAAAGAGAATGAGCATATTCAGGTCAAGGAGTTCAAAGAAGGACATGGAGAGCCCTCAACTGGATATGAATGTCAATACTGTACAGAGTGCTTCTCCGTCAATAATTACTGGCAGATTTACAAGAAGTGATTCTGTAAACTCTGTTACCGTCGAGGCAACAGAGGAAAAGTCTTGGGCTGCTCCAAACCCTAGGTCAGTTCTCCCTAAATACTGTATATGTGCAGTGCTCATGACAATGTAGACCATCCTTCCATCGTTCACGAAAATCACTTCCACATGTGCCATCTGCATCAAATAATAGTAATCGACTTTCTTTCGTACCCGAAGCGCTTTCTCCGAAACCAGATTCTATAAATATTGCAACGGGTTTGGCTGGACAACATTCTGGAGAAATGGATTGGCAGTTGTCAGACCCTTTTTGTCAGAGAACTCAATCAAACCCAGCGATATATGCGCCAATTCGTCGAAAATCACTTGCTCAGCATGGCGTAGCGACAAGACCTAGTATTACTTTAAATCCGCAATCTTTCCAAAATCAAATACCCGTTTCATATCACAACTTTGAAAGATGGTCGGCGTCACCTCTGACATTGAGGACAAATGTGGATAATGAAAACCCAGGGGCTCGTACTTCGACTCCTAATGATCTTGGCCACATTGGTTCATTTCAACTTGGTTCATTGAGAATCACAAATGGCTCAGCAAGTCCTGCACCTAGCGCCGAAGAAAGGAGAGCCAGTCTCCCATATAGTGGTTCGCATATTGCCACTCTACAGTCGAGCTCCAAAATTCAGGGTATCACCCACCGAAGTCATACCATTTCTGTTCCCGCAGAAGCTATGAAACGTCCTTGGGCACCAACCCTTTTCCCACAATATTCTACTGAAAACAATTCTCATGATTCTCTGACCATCAGAATCCCAGATACTACATCTCCTCTCAACTCTTCCTTATCCCCTACAAATGCTCAGTCTTTAGCTCTTCCCCCCCAATCGAGTCCGTTTTCTTTTGTTGCAAGTCCCGTTGGATCTCCAATTTTAGAGGCTATCAGCGATGACACTGCTGTAGATGATGAATTGTTTGAGGCTGAACTGTCTACACCTGCACTTGAACCTTCTTCTGGCAATGATACTCATTCATTTGACTCCGGTTACGGGCCTTCGCCTGCTACACCAGAACAGCAAGTCTTGGCTCGAATTCAAGGTCCACGAGATATGGGTTCGTCATTACTGGCAAAGACAGACAGTGGATATAATTCGTCTACATCTAGAAGGAACTCAACCGCACCAGTTTTGTCAACAAAAATATCCCTTAGAACAACAGAAGCACCAGCCGTTCCAGCCAAAGAACCTCTATCTCGCAGTCCATCGCAGACATACTCTGATGTTCCGAGCGAGGATCAATTCTTCAACTATTCAAATGGCCCTGTTGCTCATGCAATTCCTATGGTTAGTCCAGAGTCTCAAAGAATGACAAGATTGAGCAAAGTCTCTTTGCCAACCCTAAATTATCAGTCTCAGATTCAACAGCCAATACCCATGCACCATCGACAGAGCATGCCAGCAGTTCCGCGTCAACCCCAGAGCTTCATCGTAGGTGAATCTGCAAAACCGCAATTGGAAATGCAGAGACAACGCCCACAATCTTATTATCCAGGCGCTCTAGGATTTGCAGCGCAGTCCCGATCACACAGCGAGAAGCATCTGCCTACCGTAGCTTCATATCAACATAGCGAAAGAGTGGATGAAGTCATAGGATATACAGCAATGCGAAGGGTCAGCTCGAAAGAAACAATTACCACAATCATGTCACTTGAGCCTGCTGAGGTAGAGTCCACATACAATAGGCTACACAATGCAATTCCTCCTATTTCAACATCCATCCCAGAGGAGGATTACCATACTGGGTGGAAACCGCCAAACATACGAAGACATTCTTGTGCTCCATCCGCTCCATCCGATCCATCCACGCCAAGAAATCGATATACGCTACAACCATACCACACTCCTACTTCTCTGAATACGTATCCACAGGAAGACCAAACTGACTTCGAGAACCACCTAACCTCTTTCGACACGATTAAGAACAGTTTAGGAGGATCCCCCTATGATTTGGCACTTGCAGCGATGGAAAAGACACCCACGAGAGCTACACAAAAAGCTACACCTGCACCGAGAACGAAAAGTATGACTCCGCAACTTCAATCTACGCACGCAAATCTGATTCGATCTCAATCCGAAGAGCCACCCTTAGCAAGACCCGATATTAATGGTCACCAGGAATCTTACAACAAGCTTGTTGGTGGCAGTCCGTTTGATAATGATGGCAGTGAACCGAACTTAAGAGCGACTTCGTCAGGATCAACGTTTACTCTTCGAGATTTACCGTCACAAAGACGAACAGCCGAGGAGGATGCGAAGAGGTCATCCATAGCAAGAACGAATAGGGTTGGCAGTCCTCCGCCTGTTTCCTGTCAGAGTCAACGAAAATCCGTTCCAGTTCCTGCTTCGGGACAATTGCTTGTACCAACATTAAGATCTACATCTGTAGAACGGTCTCTCGTACAGCCGTGGTCGTCTCCACGAAGAAAATCAATTACACCGCCTCCAAGATCACATACTTCCCATGCTATTCGAGAAGTGACAAGCCAGAAATCTGTGGCATCGGGACAAGAACTTTGGTTTGATTCAGCGGAACAAACAGACACGTCTGCACAATTTCAAATCGGTCATTCCGAAGAACCATCCAAGGATAGATCTCAAAGCGCTAGACCGGCTACACAATATCATCGACCGATCCCTCTTCACCACTTTAGTTTCGATGTTCAGAATAACTCTGGAAAGAGTTCAAGAGCAGCGAGTGTGTACAGTGAAAAGGAATGGGAAATTCATGCTGGGGCCTATGATCATACGTACGGTTCTTCTACTAACCTTCACGAACATCCTGTTAATGTTTCGGGCAACGAATACGATGCGACATATTTCGAAGAACCTCAACCAGTCCCACAAAGGGGGAGTTCAACACAAGATATGTTGGTTCTAGACCGATATGCAGGAAGCCTAGGATATGGATTTGAGCCTGATTACGGATTGGGTGGAAGTGCGGGAACGAGAGATGGCGGGATGATGAACAAGGGAGGAAGAAAAGGGGTTGATGTGTCCAAAGAGTGGGGCTTGGATTTTAGTGACGTGCCTATTATCATGCAGAGAGAGAGAGAGTAACCAGTTAGGGCTGGTATCTAAGGAAGAACAAATTAGTGGAGTGAGCAGAAGCAGCAACAGTCGATCGATTTACACACATACGGCACACATTGCATACTATACGACTGGCATACCGATAGACATATTTTCAAGTCTCCAAGTTTGCATATTAGATTCCATCAGGCACGGTAACGAAACATACAAACGGCACGGCGTTACTAATTTTGCGTTTATTGATACGTTCATACTTTTTCTTTTTTCCAGGATTTCATTTGGGTTGGAGGGGTTTTGGGAGGACTGGTTGGGGGAATACAATATTTGGATGGATGAATGGATACCCGGATCTCTTTTTTCTCTTTACTTCTTTGGGAGGTTACTTTTTTGAGCACAATAAGCATGGCACTGGTTTGCTTTAAGTTGCATTACATTGGTTGGCGAATAGAAGGTGCGTTGATAGCGGGACTTCATTGATGGAGGGAGGGACCTTGAGGAGGGAGGAACCTTGGAGAGTGAAGTGGAAAGAAAGATTGTATATATTCAATCCACAAGGGATGTAAATACATGTAAATATTGCTGGTCGAAAAAGCTAGCTACTATTATTGATATCACATAACATCAATGAATATGGCGATGGATTTTACTTTGTCTCCTGGTTTGAGTGAATGTGATATATGGAAAGTAGAATTATATTGGGGAAGCCGGCAGGTTCATCATAAATCTCCTTGCCAGTTGGTGCAGAATATCAGGAGTGAGCTGAGCTGAGTCGGAGTGGTGGAAAGGGAGGGAGGGGGGGGGGGGGGTCGGGTATTGTGATAAAAATATTAGACGATACTAAGTTTTGACATTTTTGTTGCCGTTAATTAAGGTTACTTGGATTATTGTTACTACTACGATCTCCTTAAAGCAAGAAGTTTGTCATGATAATGTCATTATTAAGTAGTAACATTTTGAGTTTATGATACCTCATAAAGAAGCAGCTTCCACAATCTTCTTCGCCATCTCCGGCAACGTATCAGCCATAACATCCATCTCCGCATCAAAGATATCCAAACACGGTTCTTTCTCATACTCCGTACAATAAGCCCCCTTAAACCCAACTTTCTTCGCAGCCGACACATCCCACATATGGGCCGCCGCAAACCACGTTTCGTCATCCGGCGCAAACTTCGCCAATGCACTCCTATACGCCGACAACGCCGGTTTGGCCACTCCTGAACTGTCGCAGGAGATGAAGTTCTCTGCTGGTATTTCTACGCCGCCTTTTGAGAAATAACCCTGCACGCGCTGCAGATCCGCTGTCGTTAATAACCATACTTTGAATCCTCCTTTTTGCAATATCTCAAAACATTCTTTGGCGCCTGCTCGAAGCTGTAGTTCGGAGTAGCCTTCCACACAGGCATCGCGTTCCCTATCTGTACATAGAGCTCGTGGATCTGTTATGCCTGCTAACCATAACGTGCGGTAAAAAGTTGATTCGAGGATTCCTTTGTACGGCTTGTAGCGTTCGGAGATGGAGAGAAATGTGAATTCTAATTCGGCGGCTGTCATCCAGCTGTATCCGAAGAATTTGGGGGTGATGTTGTTGCTGCGTAGTTTGTCGCCGATGGCTTGGTCGATTTGTGCGTGGTATTCGTCGAAGGAGACGAGGGTGCCGACAATGTCGAAGACGACTTGTTTTTGGCCAACCATTGTGTTTGGAATGTAGATTTTCTGGTTATATCGTTATTTTGATGATTGGTTACTTATTGATTTTGAAGTATTCAGCGCTAGATAAATCCTATGGTACCAAGAGGATTGAGGTCGTTGCTTTGAGGTACAATGAGATTATGCTTTTGGTTCGCTTCCGAGGATGAACAATGTCACGCTTATCACTACCCCTCCAGATATATGGATATATATATGTACGAGTATTCTCCACAAACTTACTAACAAACTATGACTCTTGTGAGTACAATGTTTGTGTTATCGACCTCCGATATAGGCCATGACAAGATAACTCGCAACAAATCGGCTTGATCCTATCATCCCACCTGCGGGTACCTGCTTGCGGAGAAGGGATCCCCGCATTTTCCGTACTGCCACCCTACTGTGAATCTGTGACTGCAGTCTGATAGAATGTCCGATATAGTCTACAGCTGAATGTCTCCTAGGATAAGTTGAGTCTATCTTATATTATATTCCATTGATAATGAGAAGGTCTTATCTACTAGGTTTCACTTTAATGCATACCCCTCATTTATATTTCCACACTCGGTGTTCAAACCAATACGGAAGGGAAAGTTACTGATTTCGCATATCCCACTTATATTATCTTCTTATCTGCTGTATCTCGCTATTATAGTATCTGTTATTTATGATGTTTGTTTTATTCATAGTACTGAGTATTTCCCTATCATGTTAGCATCTACGCCGCTACATCGGCCCTTCAGTACGGTCGGATAGCTTCGGGTATTAGCATTCATGAAATGAATGATTTTCCGAAATTTGAGATAACTTTTGGATAGTTTTAGCTTTCCATATGAAAAATAAAATAATCAATGCCGCGATTAATCCGTTGTCTTCTTCGGGATGTTGCATTGGAATATAAAATTCAGAGATCTAAAGCACATCAAAATCAAAGGTGTGAAGACTAATAAATACATAATTTAATGCTAAAACTATACACCTACAATATCCAAGCGGTGTCCAAGAGAAGTCTAATAGGTTTTAATGGCAGCTAAAATACACCTGTATTCCCAATTTCGCTCCAAACTATAATAACAACAATAACAATAATATTGTGTGACAAAACGCCAAAAGAAATCTCAAGACCAAAGAATGTTCAACCTGCGAAGTCCTTTCTTAGGCTTTTCCTCCGGCTCTGGATTTTGTTGATATATCTCAATGAATCCTCGAATAGGCATCTCCTCTAGGGAAACCATTTTGGTCTTGGCATAGAACTTGTAACCAAAGAACAAAATAAGGATGATAGGGATGTTGAGGTATGATGAGATGAAGGTCTCATTACTCCATTCACCATGAATGAAGGTAGTGTATCCTCCAGTCAAGAGGAGAAGGAGAAAGAGGCCTAGAGAAGCCCACGTCGTATATGGCTGAAATGGTGCTGCCCATGGAAGCTCGGTGTGGCGGTTAATTCCTTGCTTCTTGCAACCGTATAAGAATCTGAGGTAGATGAGTAAGATGCATATCCAATTAATCAAGGTCGCGATTGAGACAAGATCCTGGAGCCATGTAAATACGATGCTAGCAGTAGAGGATAACGTCATGTATCCCAAGCACATAAATACAGCGTAGAGAACGGCTGCAACGTAAGGAACACCTGCACGATTCACTCTGCTGAAGATCTTTGGTGCATGTCCATACATAGCCATACCGAAGAGAACTCGTGTTCCACCAAGCATACTAGAGTTTCCGGCAGACCAAGCGGAGGTAAGAACAATTGCGTTGATGATCGATGGGATAACCTTGATACCGGCATTTTTTGCGGCAATAACGAAGGGAGATTCTGAAGCGGTACCGGTAGACTGAAGGAGGCTTGGGTCGTTGGAAGGAACCACAAGACCGATCATGAATATGGTTAAAACATAAAACATAAGAATTCGGATAAAAATGCGCTTAGCAGCCATAGGAATTGCTCGTCTTGGATTTTTGGTTTCGGCAGCAGCTACTGCAATGTTCTCGATTCCGGAATACGCATACAAAGCATTATTAAGTGTTGTCCAGAATCCGAGGAAGCGACCCAAGGAGCCACCAATACCCAAATATTGGACGAAGGCTCCAGGTTCCCTCCAGTAACGAAAGCCAATCGATTCGTGGTTTGGACCTCCTCCACAGGTAATAACGAGAGCCATGATATTGATCCCAATGATGAGTATGATTTTCAGCATTGAAAATGTAAATTCCAGTTCACCGTACACCCTAACAAAGGTGACTGCAGTGATAATCATCAGGGCACCAAAGATCGTTATCCAGACTGCGTTGTTGATTGTCGTCCAGAATTCCACCAGAACGGCAGCGGCAACAATTTCAGCTGGGATTGACACGGTATATGCATAGACTTGATTCCATCCATTGGCGAAAGACATAGCAGGGTCGAAGAAGTGTTGGGCATAACGAATTTGACCTCCATTGAGAGGTACCAAAGCTCCCATCTCTCCGACAGCAAAAATTACACTCGACACAGCGAGACCAACCACGGAATAACCAATGAATGCACCTAGAGGACCAGATCTTGAAATGGCTCGACCAGAACCAAGGAATAAACCTGTACCGATTGTTCCCGCAAGCGCAATCATCTGAATATGTCTCTGATGTAGGCCTTGCTTCACAGCTTTTACCTCCTCAAACTCTACTATAGCTCCAGTCTCATCTTGGCTAGGGTAAACCTCGGTTTCCCCTTGACCCATAATCTCGTTCTTGCTGCCACCATGGCCGAGTTCGTAGTCGTCTGATTTGTGTTCTGAAGACATGTTGAGAGAATCCCTAGATCAACCAAGATGAATGAAAGATGGGGTGTTTCTTAACCAAAAAAAAAGGATCTTAATACCACTTACATCTGGACTATCTTGTACCCTTTCAAATCAGACAATCCTCTACCTTGCATCGGTAGAGAGCTCACGTGGAGCTGTGGATAAAGTATCAAACGGGAGTTTCTTATCGTGACGATGATAGCAGATAGCGTTCGTGCATTTTGATATCTTGAAGCGGATTGCATCATAATTTGGCCAGAGCAGAGAAGGTGTATACCCGAAGTCGGATAGTGCCCCTTACTAACCTACAGCCGCGACAGATCAGTTGTAGCCAAATAACCAACACTTCATTCGAAATCCCCGACATCCCATAGGTCCGTCTTTTACATTTACCCCTGCTTGATATCAATCCAGCGATAACATCCCATTCTCGAAGTTATAAACTACTTAATCGGCTCCGAGAATGCTTGACCCGCAAAGTAAAGCTGATAAGAATGAACCCTTGGACGCGCGGTCTTGACACAAAACTCGAGGGTGTTTGAATGATATCCTGAGAGATGCTATCATCATTCGCCATCTTTTTGATAGCATTGACGATTACCCCGCTGCAGTTATCTAAACAATGACTTATCCGGTCGCTTTAACGAGTAGTCAGTCATTGGAGAGATTACAGCATGAAGACGATGTTGTTCTGGCCCTGGCGATGTTGTAAGATTACAACAGCCATTTGGGAACAGATCTTGTTATAAACGCGATGCTCATATCTGCTAACACGAATGTCCAATTGATTGAGCTCAATCTGATTCTCCCAGTAGAATTTATATTGACTTTTGACTTCCAGAAATGTCTCAATTAGATCGACAGGAGTAATGGCCTTCTGTGAAAATCTGTTATCATTGAATTTATTGAAGTTGATATGAAGGCGGTGAAGTGAACCCGGCTAGTTTAGCACATGCATTTGTGCCAATGCCGAAAGGTTACATTTGCCGCACAAGTACTATCGCCGCATTCTTTCGTCAATCTGAAATGTCTATATTAATAGGTACCTATCATGACAAGAATAAACCAACCCGGATGGAATAGATTAGAGGCTTTATAGATTGATCGAAATCGTTGAGATGGCCAAGGAATGATAAGATAGATTGTGAAAGGGCCGGGCCAACGATGTCACTTCTGATAAGGTTGGCGGGGAGGGGCCGCCAGATCTGATAAGATTGCGGAGAGATCAAGAGATGGTCACGTTTGTGGATCAAGACATCCCCTTTATATCATACGAATGTATTGAAGTATACTACAAACTTTCAGTCACCCTTCATTCGCTCAATTCACTGAAAAATATTGAATCAATCTTCTGCCACCAGCAGAATTGTGTCAGCATTCACCATCATTTGACTTGAACCAATATCTTAATAGCCACTTGTGAAACTACCTGGGTATACAGAACAACAATCTCAAGGTCTACTACTACACATTTTAGGTACGAGAATCAATTTGCTGTTTCAAATGATATACTGATAGTTCCTCAGAGTATTCCCAATTGAAGCCTAAAAATACAAAGTACCACTAGCACCATGAAGACTATTTCCAAAACTTCAGATGGTCTTTCGATATCAATAGCACCAAAGCCATCGGAATCAGCAGTCTCTAAATACTTACCGGTCTCAAATCCTTTGGAAAGTTTCTGGCAATCGGAAAAACACAGGTTGCATGATCATCGCTCTACAGAAGAACTCCCAATTCATAGCGATGTAGTCATTGTCGGTGCAGGGTACGCCGGCGTTAGCACTGCATATCATCTAGTCAAGGAGGGTGGCAATTCGATCAATTCAATCACCATTATAGAAGCACGTGGTGCATGTTCAGGTGCAACTGGTCGAAATGGAGGTCATTTGAGACCAGATCTGTATGGTCATATTCCAACTTATGTTGAGCGAGGAGGACCACGAGCAGGAGCTGAGATTGCCGAATTTGAAATTGCTCACGTCATGGAGATCAAGAAAATCGTCGAGAAAGAGAAGATCAATTGTGACTTTAGTCTCTGCAGGTCGATTGATGTGTGGTGCAATGAGGAAGTTGCAAAGAAAGCCAAGGACGTTTATGACCAGATGGCGAATAGCAATTTTGAGTACATGGATGATGTCATTTTTCATACTGGAAAGGACGTTGAGGGTGTAAGTGATTTTTCGTACAATAGAACTCTTAATTACTGACTTTTCCCCAGATTTGCGGCGTCAAAGGTGCAAAGGCTTGCGCTTCATACACAGCTGCGAGTATATGGCCTTATAAGTTCATCTTGGGACTTCTCGAAATACTTTTGCCAACTGGAAAAGTTAACTTACAGACCAATACACCGGTGACAAGTGTAACCAGTGATCCCAATGGAGGTTTCATTGTTGAGACAAACCGAGGAAAGATACATGCCGGTAAGATCATATATGCCAATAATGCATACATCTCCGCCCTTTTGCCTGAATACGATCAAAATATTGTTCCCTGCAAAGGCATATGTTGCCACATAACTGTACCCGAGGGAAAAACTGCACCTCTTCTGAACAACACTTATATCAATCGAACAGAAGACAACACGCTTTCATATCTCGTTCCCAGAGCAGACGGTAGCATTATAGTCGGTGGCGCTGCGTCAAAGTTCAAACCTCATAAGGATCAATGGTACAATAACGTTGATGACAGCATTCTCATTGACTCAGCAAAAGATTACTACGAGAATTATATGCAGGAAACATATCGCGGTTGGGAGGATTCAGGTGCCAAAATCGACAGTATCTGGACAGGTGTGATGGGATATTCTTACGACTCCAACCCTCACGTTGGTGAAGTTCCCGGAAAGCCAAACCAGTTCGTCCTTGCTGGATTCAATGGTCACGGTATGCCAGTTATTTGGTTATCGGGTAAAGCGGTTGCCAAGATGGTCTCTGAAGACGTACCATTCGAGAAAACGGGTGTTCCACGGTTATTCAAAACGACTCAGGAGAGGATAGATCGAGCGACGAATGGGAGCGAAGAACAAGGTGATATTCTTGGTACTGGGAACCAGAAAGCCACAAAACAATGAACGCTGTCTCGGTCGTCATCAACTGCTCCTCTATCGCTCGACAAGGATGAAGGAACATATATATCTTGGCTGAAGAGAATGAATGCAATAGGTATTGCTTTCTAAATGTGATCCGTAGTAGCAGAACACCTTTCTGGGTATCGGTCACTAGGAGCTGAAATAATTTGACTATATTATGCTCGGCTGGGAACATGGGGAGTTTCGGTTCTAATTCATAATGTTGCAATTGAAGATGAGCAGGGTTACGGAGTCAAACAAAGACTATTATTTTCATACACTCTCTACCTACTGAATCACTGAGTTCAAGATGGTTTTTAATATTTTATATATTGCATAATTTTATTTACATAACAATTCGCTTGATGGTATTCAAAAACATTGTATTGTTCCCTTTGTGTTTGTTATTGCAGTCCTTTAGTTCTGTGACTATCGTTGTAAAATAGCATGAGATTGAAATTTCGAACAAGAGTATAGAGTACCTGCCAAATACTTGCCATCTTCTGAGTACTATTCACTTCATTTGAGGGTTAACGGTGAGAACGTAACAAAAACCTTCTGCGTGCTGGCGTCCAGATGAATAATCTTCGAATGCTAATAACCGGCTTTTCATGAATCGGCCGTCCGGTTCTCAGTCGGGGAAAGTGAATGTCCCGCCTATATATTCAACAAACTTAGTATGTTCAATATTATTATTATTCAAAATGACCAAAACGAGAATGGCACACTCGGTTGTGCGGGACACTCGCTTTTTTTGACAGGCAGTCGATCCCCGGAGAGCTGACTATCAATGCCCAAAGGCGCAGATAGTGGTTATGTGATATGGAATAGGTTCCTGTAGCCATCAGATTGTGATGATTTGTAGTCAGACCAGATACTCACTAATTATCCAACGAAACCACAGTTAGGATAAGAACTACATTCATCTCAATATCCCAGCTCAGACCTGACACGTAGTCTTTGACTTGGTAGAAAGATATCGGAGAAGACTTTTATCCACAAGATTTTATCTGGGTCGAGAGGTTTTTTAATCTTCCGAAAGCTCTTTACCAGGTGGCAACCTATAAATCTTCATATCTCGCGCGATGCTCCGCACACTGGACATGATACGCCTTGCGGCGTTCTTTTCGGTGCTCCTTCCTTCCTTTTCACCCATCTGTAGACAAACACAAGAGCATTATAAACCCCAATAATGAGTCAATGACTATGGTCATTCACTACCAAGTCTAATCAAGGCCTAGCCTCTTCATCACATCCAATTGATGTACTTCCTCCAACTTTGCCGCTCCAGCCACGAGGTTTCACTTCTTGCAACTCTAGAGTTATGAGAATCCGAACTTCCAAGGTTCCAAAACAAAATGATATATAGCCTCTTGGGGTCCTAGCATGCTCTAGTATACTTAAGCAGATTGGTTTGGTGGAAGATTGGAACATGGAATCTATGGGCGAACACTGTAGGAAGCACTTGATCGAAGTTGAGTCGGCTGTACTGCGCTTTTGACGGTATGCGGAGTTTTTATACGCCCATTTTAAGATATTTGTAGATATACTAATATTACCACTTCTTATCGCTAGCCTTCGCATATTTTTATTGTCTCCTATTGTCAAGTTCATCGCTGTCGTTTTGGGAATAATTGTTATTATTTTAAGAATTTTATAGAAATTCCAACATTGTGAAATTGTTTGACGTCTAATCAAATTCTACCGAAGACTTTACAATATTTCTATGTCGAGCTCTGCTCATCTTCCAAAGTGGTATTCCAAGAACTGATTTCCTAGATTAATGATCGCTTTTTACTGAGAAAGTGATATAGTGTTACGAGGGGTGAGTTGCTTGTATAAATACCCTCACGGGGATGGTCAACGGGTAAGTGATCATATTCACTTCTTAGATGAGCCAAGAACACTACAAGTTAGAACTCAGAAGTGATATCCAAGGGTATTTTAAGGTGCACTAGAGAAATAGGAAATGAAAGATTAAGACGCAGTGAATTTCCTTAAACATAAACAGTACTAGGCCAGGAAGGCAATTCAAGGCTCGCTAAGAACAAAACTGCCATTGAGTCACACTCAGCTCGAAGATATTACAAGCGACGTGGGAGGGAGCTAAGCCCGGCAATTGACCCCTTTGCACAATGCTGGAAAGAGATCAAGCAATATGGAAATATTTGAAAACGACAATGATGGCTTCCATCTATAATCATGGAAAAACAACCATGACGCAAGTAGGTGACACCTGATTGCGAGTAGGCAGAGACTCCAGTAAACATTTTGCGACCCTAGACCCTATTTTAATCATAAATCGTTTCATATATGTATGTTTTCTGAAAACAATAACAGTGGGCTATAAATTCTATAAGATATCATTCGTAAATCCAATCCCAAAATCGTAACAAAGCTAAATCGCACATACATCTAAACAGAAGAAGCTACTTTGCCAGCCTCGATATCACTGTTACTCACACTAATGCCTTCACTAGCCTTTTCCCTCGACTCCTCCTGTTTCTTCATCTTCTTCTTCGTACCTAGACCACCCAATCCAGTCATCGCCTCCTTGAAAGTAATCGCAGGATTAAACAAGTTTAACGCAAAACAAGCAACGATGACCATCACCCCTTCAAACCCAATAAATAGATTTTGCTGCCTAATAAGATGTCCCGTCCATCCTTCTGCCAATTCTGCGACTCTGTATACAGATCGCCAGAAGATACAGATAGTAGCAAGAGCAAGAGCGGCTATAAATCCCTTGAAGGCTCTGGAAGATCGAAGAGTGATAAAAGCGGGATTTTGGTCGAATGCTGCGGAACCGAGGGATCTATATCGGGAGCGTGTGCGAAGGGCGAAATCGACACAGAGGACCATGAAGATGAACAAGGTTAAGACTTGGAATGCGAGACCGGCTACCATGATGTTATCGCCAATGTCGGGAGATTCATTCGAGTGGGAGGCTGCGGATGCTAAACCACCACCTGCGGCTTGTAGGAGAAGAGATATGAGATCACAAGGGATGAACTGTGAGACGGTCAATTTTTATGTATAGAAGGGCGAATGACCATGATATGGACATACAATTCTGGTATAAGCTTCAGGACTAATCCTTGAATTTTCCGGTCCAAACGCATACACGATTCTCCTCAGGCACAAATAAATTCCTCCCGCCATAAACGCCGGTGCAATGGTCAAGCAGACAATCTGCATGAGAAATCCATTCTGTTTCCATTGATTCTGCCAACTCATGATGCGACCTATATACCCGATAACTTCAAGTATAACGCCGGCGCACATGGCGAATGTGAACGCCGTTGCGCGACGAGTGAATGCATATGTCAAGATGAATCCGAGCAATGAGATGCTAAAAAGGGCGAGAAAGGTCGCATTTGCACCGATTGATACACGGTAAAAGTAATAGGATGTAGATATGGGACAGAGATCGACTGTGCAGTCCGCATAATTATCGATCTGGTTTCGAGGGAGAAGCGTAAAGAGGGAATTCATGGTGGCGATATATCGAAGATAAGAGATATCGATGAATTTTTGTCCCTGAATCAATGGAAACTAGACAATGATGAGTATTCGGAAACTCGCGGGAAAGACTCTATAAATGAGAGGCTAAAAACTTTGATATACGAAATAAGATGTAAGATGTAAGATGTAAGACGCAGGGTGAGGGCACGGCGTAAGATGCAAATTTGAAAAATACTTTTCCGTAGCCGTTTGTACGCAAAACAAGATTTCGAAACAATACCAAAAACGTTAAGGCAATGATTTACCTTGAAAGCAATAAACCAGAACGACGATAAAGAGAGAAAATACTTATGTGAAGGGCTGTCATCATTTCTATATATTAATTGGATTATTGTAATCGCTTTGACTGACGTTCATGGGTGGAGGAATGTGGTTGGGACGAACTTTCGGAGCAACTATCAGCCCGGTGTCAGACTAGCGGCATGGGAATAACGGTATGATGATGGCATCGGTTAAAATTAATAAGAGATTTCATTTTCTTGAATTCAAAGGAAAGCGAAGCAAATAGGGACTGTGCAATATTTATATATCCTTACTGCAAATAGTCGATACTATGAAGCTATGAAGCGACAATCTATCCCTCGAAATGTCTCTCACAATACTAACAGACAAAATTGAAAACCTCAAGTTCATCACTCTCCCGTTTTCATATTTTACCCAGCTTGGTCAGCTATTTTCAATTTTCATATCAGAGCGGTTCCAAGTATCCGCCTTTTCTTATATAGACCTATCAGCAAACTCTGTAAGCGAGCCCGAGCCGCGTTAGTGGGGGTCGCTTCCGTTTGAGCTAGGTCGTCTAGGCTGTCGTCTTCGTGTTCTTAACTCGGTTCGTATTATGAACCAATCGGAATCTGCAGTATCCGACCCCCTGTCTTTATTTTTCGCCTTCTAGAAAACCTTTGTTGATACTGCTTGAGTAGATATTATCTTTACATCGTTTCATTTATAACGGAGTCTCTTTTTGAGCTTATACAACTCGTTTGTGTGTCTAAAGCCTTCTAGATCGAGTGTCCTTGATAGAAGATGTTTCCTTGGATTTAGTTAGATCGATTATGAAGTACTCCTACATACAAGTATCACTACGAATAAGATATGCTTTTTATCAAACGTCTCCTCGTCTCCTCGTCTCTAGGAATCGCTGTGCCCAAGCTGTTTCATGACCAATGCACTATTTGGGATTGGAGTGGTAGGACGAATCGACCTGGAAGGTTAATTTGTTTATACCAAGTTTTAAATAAATGCTGACGACCTTCGTGATTTTCGTTAACACAAACAAAAACAAGTGTTGCCAAAGGCTTCAAGCTTTCAGAAGAAATGTGTCATCGACCTTATCACCCACATTTACATCAGAACTTAGAAGCTTCTACTATAGATCCAAGAAGATTGAGGATGAGGGTCTCCAAAAATAGTACCAATAATAAATTGTTTAATCAATAAGCTTTTAATCTTGTGCGAACAGCCCGTTATCTAAAACACCTTGACCTTTGATTACCTACCGGCGGTATTCGATCCAGAAACATGGAGGCATGCATGGGTGGGTGGAAATCTCCAGCCAGCGATGTGGCCCGCAAATGCGAGCTGTGAGCACTGAGCACCTGTAAAACGATCGGAATTTAATCTTCATCTTTCTCTTTCTACCTTTCTTGCTTCAGGTTGAGCTGCTGAGAAGACAAGACAATGATGGTACTCGAGTAAGTAAGTCTATATCAGAATATCAGAGGTCTTTTGCTCTGCTCGGTCAGCCAACTCTCCATCTCACCTCCCAGCTCGTATAATACTATGTTCGATAGACGACATTGCTACTTCAGAATGCGTCAGGTTGAAGATGGCCATGTGACTGTAATCCACGGACCCTTCATCGAAATAATACTATACTGCTATACTCGTACATTGGATATCCAAAACAAAAAACGCTATGTTCCAGCTTCAAAGTTGATATTTTCACAACATCAACCATCTTACTATCTCACTCTCAGATTCCGATTCTATAGATCAATCAAACATCATCATTCCATCATCCTATCATCCACCTATTTTATACCCGGTTGTGGTACTATGTCTCAAGGATGATCTGTGGAATATGCTTTGGCTCGATGAAGATGAAGATGAAGATGAAGGTAGAGGATTATAATATTGTATTAAGAAAGATAAAATGGTATTTTGGTTTCTTTCTGATTTGTGGGTTGTGTTTCGTGAGAATTGAAGATGTTCATAAGTTATAACATGCTGCGTTCATAGTAATTGCAGACAGTAATTGCAAACCTGGGTTTGAATCGAATGGATGATTAAATCTCTCCTTTCACTGGTTTTTGAACGTATTGAATATGTCGGACGTGTCGAAGGTATCGAACGTCAGACGCAACAATCTGGTAGAATATATTCCCGTCAGGGAATTGTATCTATTGGCAGATGTGATGGGATAAATTTTCACTCTTGTAAGCATTGCATATCCTATATACAAAATATTTATTAACATAAAATTCAAATAACAAAAGTGGCCGACATCAACCTTACATCCCTTCAATTCCAAGTCAAACTGGATATTCAAAGTAAGCAATTGTGTTTGTCACAGATCGGATATGCACATATAGCCTCTCTGGCCAGGAATAAAGCTCGATCTTCAATAGTCTCATTCCATTGCTCTAAATAGAACTGGTCGTTCAAATTACAATGTATGGATCCAAGCCAATCTGGAGAGGACGGATTGTATGGACCAACAACTTGCTCAGAGCTTCGTTGATAGCTTTCCTACTCCTGTATGTAGTAACGTCTGGTGTCTCGTGCCAAAAGATCAAGCGTTTTTGTGCTTCCGTGGACTCGGAAGCTTCGTATGCAAGCTTAAGCTGCAGCTTCCAATCTTCGTTTCCAGCAAGGTCCTCTGTACATCGACTGGCACCACTCCACAAAGTCACAAATTTGGATGTTTGAGCTTCTCTATCCAATAATAGGATCACATATTGCTGAAAACCGTTTTGTCCGGCGTCGCATTCGTAATGAATCACCTTCTTACGTCGAATAATTGGGAAACGGTCAAAAGCTCCAAAAAGCGGGGTCTGTAGACTATCTCGAAATGAATGTCGGGGACTAGGATCGATGAAAGCAAGTTGGGACATTGCTATCGTTGTGATAACATATTGAGGCGGTCCAAGAAATTCAAGTGGACAATTTGTCTGTTCCCGGTCGTAGATCTTGAAAACGTAATTAGAACCGGGAAACCGAGATAAAGTGATGTCAAGTGCGTAACGAAAGCTGTCGAAGGTTGCCATCGCGGGACAGGACATAATACGACAAGGTCGACAATCACCTATTCTTCCAGGATACATATCGATGCTCAGAACGTAGTTAAGGCGCTCGCATGTCAGTCTGTGCCATGGCCAATGATTTTCCGCACATTGAATATCTGAAGAGATTCAGCTGAAGTGATTCAATGGCCGAGAAAAAAAAAACATACCACAATACATCTGCGACTGGCATTCCTGACACTTAAAACCACCTGAATAAAATCGATTCTGGCAGCCTGGGAGGCCACATACCATGGCTGGCTGAGCTATTTCAGACGCCATGCTGCCCTAGTGATATAAATTTCCGGAATTTAGGGAAGACAAGCCTTTCATGTCCAAGACTTGACGTTAAAACCAATACAGCAGAGCCCAAAACGTTCTAGCAGTAGCAACTGAAGCGATATGCGTATGTATAAGTTGTTGTAAAAGGGGAAGAAACTTGCGGCAGGATATCAGTTTAGGTCAAGAATTTTCAGCTCCGTAAGGAAAGAACCAATGGCCGCGAAGCTCTTTCTCATTCTAGGATACCAAGCACAATGCTCCTTCCAAAAGAGTGACACAGCTGATCACCTTTTGCTCACCGTAGAAGTTACTCAATGACTATCATCTAGAAGAGTTGCGTAGAATGAAAATTCATGCCTTCTGTTGCCGCGGCGGAAGGCAGATTATAAAAGCCAGACTCTCGAGTAGTGAGCAAATTGACGAACCGCTCAATATACGTGCTGGAATTTTCATCCGAAATAGCTTGGAATACCGAATTCCATAATTGTCGTACCAGCCAAATTCCTTCCTCCCCTCCCCCTATCCCATACTCAAGCACTTCCTCCTCTCAACCCTTCTCTTCCAATGCACATGATTAAAATGCAATGCCAAATCCTCCACTCCATGTTCCCCCCCAAACTCCCTATCACATTCCGGGCACTCCAGTTCCTCCCTTTCCAAAATCGTTCCCATCTGCACCTCGGTACGAGGATTATGATTATGCATTTGCAACGGTACTTCGATTGTGATCACGAAATCCGACGTATCGATCTCCACCTCCACCATCGAATCTTCACGACTCGAAATCGACAATGCGAAAATGAGCGCAAAGTCTTTCGGAGGATTGTAGAAACTCTTGACACGGCGTAAAGTTGGTGTATACCTATCTCCGCAGTTGCCGCGTTGGGATTTGATGTACCGTTGGTGCAGGGAAGAACATGGCGATGCTCTCCGGAGCTCCTTGAAACCCATGCTGGTGTCATGATTTTGGTTTTGGTATCTCGTCGTCGCAAAATTATTGACTCTCGAATTCATACCCGTGGGATGCGTGGATTGTCAAGATGATGAATCATGCGCGGGGAAAATACGTGAATAAGTCCCGTGCATCCCTTGTTTGTCAGATGTTCTTTCCCCGCACTGCTGAATCTGAGGGCGAACATCATCAAATATAACAAGTTATGTTTGTGATGTTTCTACACATGAGAGATGATGTTTCGTGAGTTGAAAGAATTCCATTGTGTCAAAATGTCGTTGTACAGTTTCGGGTTTTCTAGAAGCTTTTCTTGCAAGGGAATGCTGTATATATACGTACGTGGTCCACTCGCTAAAGAAGGGGGTCTCAGTGGGTAGACAGTAAGGTTAATTGGACCAACGTTTTAACGGCCTGGCTTGGGGTCGAGCCAATTAACGGCTTGGCTCGCATTGAAAGATTGATTAGTCTTAGATATTGTGCTGTACAAATAACACATGGGTCCAGGTTTCAGAACATTGACATTAACTCTGTTCTACTCACGAATGTTCTCCAATTTTCTCTTTGTGCATGATTCTATGATCAATAATAGCTAGTAATTAATTTATCACACGCGGGAGTCTTGAATTCAGGAATAAATTAAATTCATGCCATGTATTAAACTCAAATTAGTCAAGCATGACACGGTAATATGGTATGTATATTTGACCGCTTCATTCGGAGTATTGCTCAGGTGAGCCTCAAATCCTAATGTTCTCAGTGTAATGCCCGCCTCTTCGCCTCTCTCAACTAAGTGCAAGTAGTTCTCGACAATTTACTGCACTGCTAGCGAGAGTACTGATATTCTCAATTACCTCCCCATCCAGGCCACCATCTCCATACCTTCGGGCAATCACAAAGACTTTTACAATCAGAGCATCCCTTTCTTCCAAGATTGGGCGATTCATCGATTTCCTCTCGAGGGTTGTGCCAAAGACCATATGCAAATTGATCACCGGCTAACGCGCGCTCTTTCTTTCTTGTATGATGTTTAGCAAATATACGACATGAGAAATCAGAAATGAATACTTTGACCAATGGAAATGCGGAATATGCGATAGTATTGGACAAAAGCATCCAGCTGTATCTTCTTCGTGGGCTTGCTCAGCTTCTCGCTCCCTCAAGAGAGGTTGCTTGCTTGATTGTGAGCTTTGGGACGATTCTTTGTCGCCATCATCTTTTGTGGGCATTTTTGATATTTCCGAGTCTGCAATATTTTTTGTATGCTCTGAACTTCGTTGCTGCTTGCGCATTCGGGCTTCGGCGTCAGACATCTCTGTGGTGGGATATGAGAGTACCTTAAACTCTTCATCAAAGTTTGTGAATGATTGTATGTAGAATATACAGGAAGTCAAAAAGATATTGTAGCGAAGGGAGTTGAAGTCCTTGAGTACATTCAGAGATGTTACTGTTGGTACAGCAAGCAGAAACCTTTAGGCCGTACTTCGAGACTTGACCCCAGGGTTGTAGCGACTGTATCGCAAGGCATCCAGTAAAGACCGTATTCAATCTAGTTCATTGAAATTCCGTGTTTGTATATTTGTGATATCAGACGGACGGAAACGAGAGTATAAAGAGTGATTCGATTTCTTGAAGTCGAAGTCTCATCCATACCACAACATAAATGCCAGGTTTCACCTCTGTTCAAACATTTGATGACTTGGGATGAGTTCTGCCTTCCATCCAATTCTGTCATCAAATCCTCTCCTTGTCCTTACCTTCAGCAAATCTCGCCCTTTATACCTATTTCGTCGCATATGTGTGATCGGGTACCGTTCATAGAGTTGCTTGGAGCTTCGTAGAAATTCGACGGCGGTCTGGAGTTCGGCATATGGTACGGGCCTCGAAATTCCGCGAAGATCAGCTACAAGTGAATAGAGACTCTTCTCGAGTGAAGCAGTTTGAGCAAATATATCGCTGAAGCCAAGCGGGACATCAATACGTCGATCGCCGATTCCATTCTGACGAACCCTTCTATGTCGAGTAGGAATTGATGAGAGAGAAACATCCTCTTCATTTTCATGATATAGTACTCGATGCATGCTTAAATACCTCCGCGCTCGCGCTCGCATTGGAGGACTTGGTATCGCGGAATCAACCCATAGTTTGTAGTAATGATTAGATATATTCGAGGGAGGAGTACAGAGTAGTTGTCTCTTCTATACCTCTGCGCACAGACCCATCAACACATAATATCTACCAATGACGTATTAGGTAACCTAGCTAGCCCAAACAAATAATTTATTTAGTACAACACAAGGCTAAAAGACTTCATTACCACTACAAACACAACCCAACACAAACAAGCATCCTGCTAATAATAAACATGTCACCCTCAAGAGGTCTCACAGTCGAAGAATCTACATCTCCATCCACATCTTCACCACCTTCCTCCAAATCACAATCCCTCACCCCCACCGAACTCACCGCCCAACACCGCAGTTCTAGCGCCCTTCAATCCCTCACCCGCAACATTTCATACCTCCTCTCCCCCAGTTCTCCTACCTCCCCCACCCCCGCACGATTTCGAACGCGCGCTCTTCTTCGCGCTCTACACTCTGTGTCCATATATATATTCTGGCGGGTGGTGCGGTATGCGAAATATGCTATTGTGGGATCAGTTATCGCAGCATTGTCTGCGACGACTATTGGGGGGTTTGCGACTGGGATTGGGTGGGTGGTGGCGCCTACGGGGGTGATGGGGGTGTTGGGAATGAGTATGTTGTGGTGGGTGGGGAAGTGGGGGTTTGGGAAGACGGGGGTTGGGAAGAGGTGGGAGAGGAGGATGAGGGTGGGAAAGGGAGATGAGGCGGATGGGCTGGAGAAGGAGGAAAGGGAGGATGGGGGAGCGAGGAAGGAACGGGTGAGGGTGGATGGACAGTTGAGGGATGTTACTGGGCCGAAAGCTGTGCCGTGGTAGACTGCGTTATAAAAGTTTTCGGGTTCTTTGATGTGTATATAATGTATGATTTCAAGAAAGAGAATGGTCGGATAGATAGTAAGCACGAGTGTACAACATGCAAAGTTGCCATCTTTACAATGTGATCACGAATAGAGTCTGGATAAAGCTTCTTGCTCCAACTTCTACATTAGCAAAAGACCAACGAGAACATATTTTGATCAATTAGACAACTTTCATAATACGGTTAAAGTTGCACTATGTACTCGAGTATTGATTCTTGGTTGTGGTACATTGCGCGAACTTGCAAAACATCAGTATTGAAACATCCACTCCCGGTCGTTCTCAACATCTATGTCAACCAGCTCTAGAAAGCTTATTCTTAGGTTCGATTCTTGAATTTTCATCAATTTTTGACTTTCCCATTATGGACCCGAGTTTGGGCTATTGAGACTTCTGTGGTATATTGAGTAGGTCGAAAATCTGTTATCTGTAACTAAATGCAATAGAACCCCATATGTTTATCCATTTATCCATTTAACAGCATAATCTCAATTCCAATCTCAATCCCAATCCTAGAACTCCAACAGTATTCCCGCACCAACAATTTATATGAATCAAGGATCATCTTCCAATTTGATCCATCCCAAATCAGTACCCTGTCTCTCCTTCTCTTTCATTGCTATTTCCTTTTCAACCGCTTTTTCTTTTTCTAATTCTTGCTCCGCTCTTGCAATATTAGCTTTGCGTTTACAAATCCAGGAGATGGCGACTAGGAGGAAAATGAGGAGGGTGGCGCCGGCGATGGATATTCCTACGATTTTGGCGGTAGAGAGGTGGGAATTGGAAGAGGGAGGTGAAGATAAAGGGGATGGGGAGGGGGATATTGTCGGGGATGAGAGCTCGAAAGGAGTGGTAAGAGGTGTCCAGTAAGAGGACCAGGTGTCTTTCCACTGGATGTTTGAGATATTGAGAGAAGTAGAATCCGGCTGCAAATCTATTAATTTTTCATTTGCAAAACCGGGACCAGGTGCTTGAGCAAGAAAGAATGGAGGATTAGGGGAAGAAGTGGTCATGTTCGACGAATTTGTCCATATGGTTCCTAAGAAAGCAGCTTGAAGGAATGCGCGACCGAGGGCCCAAGATCCGGAGGAGAGGGAGGAGGGCTGGCAGGGGAAATAGGAGACGGGTTCGGAGGTGTTGGATAGAGGGGATGTTAGTGCAAGTGAGAGGAGGGAGAAGGGGATTTTGATAGATGTCTGGGTATTCTTGTTATCTGAGTCTGTGTTAGAGAATGTGAAGGCGAGGTAGGTGGGTGATGAGATGATAGGTTTGTAGAGTGGAGATGTAGCGTTCCAGAGAAAGAGATTTAGGTCCTCGTTGTAGATTATGGGGAGGTGAGAGGCGAGAATATCGCAGGTGGATGTTGGAAGGTAAAGATACGGGACTGAGGGATCAATATCCACGGCTAGTGAGTCGTTAGAGGCGGCAGCTGTTGCCGCGTTGAAGAGAAGCCCGGATTTAGTAGAGTTGAAGTTGAATGGAGAGTAGCCGGCAGCAGTACCAATAGATATATCAACGAGTGACAAGGGAAATGTACCGTTGTAGCCTTGCTGCGCAGTGAAAGATTCTAATACTCGAGATTGATCGTATCCCCCGAGCACCAAACTTCCGGGAATACCAATTGAAGCGGAACCAATATGTAAACCGAAGGAATTTGATGGGATCTTACCTTTGGAATATAAACCAGAGGAAAGAAATTGACCAGTGAGATTTGAGGAGAATGTTTGAGTGAGGTCTGGAGAACCTAAGGCAAGGGTTCCGATTTGAGGTGTATATGTTGTTCCATTTGATAGGGTTTGATTGGCATTCTCAATAACGAGGAGTTCAAAGTTCTCGATGGAGTAGCTATCTGTTTCGTTGGAGACTATCAAGGTATCAAGTCCTATATTAGCGGTACCAGACAGTATAGGTAGTGCACCAGCTTGACTTGCAAATGTAGTATTGGAAATGATACCAGTAGAGTTGATCTGCGTGTAAGAAGACGAGGAAAGTGAGTTGAAAAGACCAGCATTTAGCGATGGACAATCTGAAAAGTTAGAACAAACTGAAGTGCTCAAGATATTGGATGACCATGATCCGCCTGGGAGAAGGTCAATATTTTGAGAAGGTGTACCAATACTGATTGAAACAGCTTGCCATGGACCATCAAGACCATAACTTGTATTCGACCATTGGAGAGAAATGGCATTAGTTTCAGCCAATGCAAGGGAGATGAAGAGAGAAGTCATCATCAGTGATATTACTCTCGACTTTGAACATATTGGCGCCGCCATTATGAAATATATCGCATTTGTTAAAATTAAAATGAAGATAGAAAGAGCCTGACAAAATGAAAGAGAATACCACGGTGTGTTTATGATACGACGAGAAGCTTGCGCCGCCCTCCTCTACCCTGCGATTCATAGCAAGAATAACAACTTATGCTTTGTTGGGCGCTTCAGCCGTGAATCATAAAGATCATCTGAATCCTTCAGCCCTAACTCAAACCTGAAAGACATCAAATCATTTGATTTCAGCGCTTGAGCTCTCGAAATGGGCTTTTGAAAAAGCGAAGCAAATACCTAAGTAGTTGGAACGAACTTTACTGACCCGCGCGGCTGTATTACTTAGCAACACATCGCCATCTACAGTAGAACTTGTTTATACCGGACTCCATTATACCGGAATCCTGGTTATACCGGAATAATTTATCGAATTCTCTGATTTTTGTATAGTGATACCGGATTTTTAGCTAATACCGGAATACCGTACAACTTTTTCGAAAATCCGGTATAAATAATAGGATCTTATTCACTGAATAGGCCTAATCATATTATATTTTCCAATATCACATAATCAATTTGAATATCATATGATTATTTTTGAATATCACATGATTATTTTCAATATATTTGTATAAATTTTGTATAAATTTTGTATAAAATTTTATACAAACTTGGGTATACCGGAAACCTCTTTATACCGGATATGATTGATCGAATTTTTCGTTCCGGTATAAACAAGTTCTACTGTATGACGTCAAGTCAACGTGAAATAAGCGAAGGTCACCCCCTTCATCATTACACTTTGGCTGTGCTGCGATAAGAAATCAGAGGCCTAGGTACTTGATTGATTGGGTTGGAGAACTATGAATCCGGCCATTGGGCATAGGAGGACGGAGAAATCTTCTAATCATGTTTGAATATTTTCATTGTGTAGTTTGAGTTCAGAGGTTGTTTGATAATAATATTCAATGAAGGGACAGAAGTATAGATGTGACGTTCAAAATGTGATGTTGTAGATATGAAATAAGAAGTTAAGGAGAGGAGACGAGAGGGAGGGATTCAATCACAGCCACAGCCTCGCATGATGTGGCGCCAGCGAGGCTGCAAGGCTATATATGATATGATTATATTAATTCTGCTTCCTCCCTTGCTTGGGCATCATCGATTCAATCCATACCTAAGGAGTCATTCAATAAAATGTTGGGTAGAGGTTGGAATACTAGGCCTCTTTGCCTCCAAAAAAGAGTTCTCAACAAACACAAATTACAAAGGTTGACTCCGTACACAAAAAATAAGTTTCGATAACATCACTCACTCTCAAAAGGCTATTTCCTCCTCCTGGATTCCAATACTTAGGATACAAAACCAGAGCTACAAAAATGTCTACTTTCCAAATCCCAGATAGCAACGTCGATGTTACACTTTGTGAAGGTATCACCAAGAATGAATTATTGGAATTTCCAGCATTTAAAGTACATGCCAACCCCTCCTCATTAAACCCCCCTTAAGGACATTTACTAACATCCTCTTCCTTCATAGTCATGGCACAATCGCCTAACCACATCTCTTGCCCTACAAGACAAATCCTCTGATCATCCTTTCCATTCCGATCCCTACAATCTCCGTTCCATCAAAATCCAATCACTCGACCGCTGGGGTAAACGCATTGGTTTTATCAAGATTAGCAGCAAAATTACAAATGAAGCAGGCGAATCTCTTCCCGGGGACATCTTCCTCAGAGGTCCAAGTGTAGGCATGATGGTTATTGTCCAACCCGCAGATATCAAGAACCCCGATGAGGAAAGATGGGTAGTAATGACCGTTCAACCTCGACCTGCTTCAGGGAGTTTGGCATTTATTGAATTACCGGCTGGTATGGTTGATGATGTGACATTCAAAGGTGCAGCTGCGAAGGAGATCGAAGAGGAATTGGGCTGGACTATACCAGCAGATGAATTGAAGAATTTGAGTGAGCTGGCTATTGGGGATGAGGCGAATAAAGAGGGAGAGGTGTTGCCGAGAGCAATGTTCCCTAGTGCGGGGGGCTGTGACGAGTTTGTTCAGATCTTCTTGCATGAGAAGAAGATATCGAGAGAAGAGTTGAAGAAAACTACGGGTAAGCTTACAGGGTTGAGGGATGATGGTGAGAAGATTACACTGAAATTAGTCAAGTTGGAGGATTTGTGGAAGGAGGGTGCGAGGGACAGTAAGGCTTTGACTGCATGGGCTCTCTATGACGGTTTAAAGCGAACCGGGAAACTGTGAATACCTAGAATCATGGCCGTGAAATTGTAAAGTACAAAATATATTGCATTGCGCTTCTGTGTAGGCCTTTACACTAACATATATCGTGTATTCTATTATCATTATGTTCATCCGTCTATCGTAACATCATACTCGTAAATTATTTCGAGAATAAATTGAACGTTCTAGCAACTTCAATCCCCTCGGCCAATGTTCCCACTCTGGCGTCTATCGCATATCCTTCTTTCTCCCACTTCTTACATGCCTCCCATAAATCTTTCAGTGGTAATGTAAACACTTCTATAAATTCGCTTTCTTCGAGTTCAGGTACTGGGAATTGGTTCGCGGGGTTGGACATATCGATTGTGACGTGAACCATTTTGAGGTTTGTATTGCAAAATCCTGGATCTGTAATAAAAATGGATTAAGTGGTAGTTCTATGTAAGTATGAGGAAGGAGAGGGGGGGGAGTACCATTGAACATTATGGGCGTACTCTCGCTGAGAACTCCAATATAGCCTGTCTCTTCTTTCAGTTCTCTGATAGCCGCTTCTTCTGGAGTTTCTCCCTCATCGACAAGTCCAGCTGGTACTTCGATCACTACTTTATCCAGTGGTGGCCGATATTGTTTCTGCAATACTAATTCCGGGCCTGTACTCCAATTGCATTAATATTGACGTCTTAACCAAGTGGATATCTTTCCCAAGGCCTTTGCATACCGGTCTCTTTCTTAATTATAGCAACGATGCCTACCCCATCTACTTCAGAGGACTTTGGTCTCGTTGATCGTTCCGCATGTTCCCAAGTACGGACGTTTCCTCCAGGATCGCAGTATGTTGATCTGAGGAATTCGCAAAGGTATCAGCTGCATTGATCCTGGCAGCTTTAGGTTGGGCAGGTATTCGAAACGTACTGAATGAGTTTTGTCCATTTCGCCTTTGCCGGGTCCTGCTTTAGAGTCAGTTTTGATGGTTCTAAACAATTCGAGGATATGAGGGAATACGGTACTAATGGCTCTGTTTTTAGGACTTTTGCGCTGTTTATTGACATCTTGACTAGGGATTTTAAGATCATAGGTAAATATGTGAAAGGGAAGAATCCATAAACAAGAATAGGAGGTTGTGTTGGATCAAATACTTTTTGATGTAAAAGTCCTAATGTAGATCTTGATGTTGTTGATTGCACGGCGTGACGGCGGCTTGGTCGAAGCTCGGCTTTGGCGTTGGTGTTAGTGATGGATTTATTGGCATCATTCTTCCTCTTATCTCTCTTATTCTTCATCATTTTCAATCATCCTCAAGATCTGGGTAGAATCTCATGTTCATGCGATATATTTTTGAACTGAAATAACATCGACTGTTCACACTGTCACATACATACTCGTACAAATAAGAAGACTCATTCTATTTTGTTGTCATCGTTTTGGTGTAGCAGTGCAATTGCATGCGCGACAAAACGAAATGCGCTGGCACCTTTCATTACTATCCCACCACTTGCTGAAGTTATTAGGATACTCTTCTCCTCATCGATCGCATTCACAAAGGATCATAATATCCAAACGACTGGGAAAATGGGAGAGAATATCCGACGGCTATGATCTAGTTTCCCATCAAACCCATGGTGCACTGGGTTAACTTTAACTGTCACGGTCACCCTGGCAACCTCAATACCGAATATCAATCAATCTTACCATTATCTCGTTCCTATGATACTGGGCTGGATCTGTACTCTAGCACTGTTGTGCAATAGGAGATATAGTCACACATAAACGCTGTGCCAAGTGTTTCCCATGCCAATATATCTCGAAAAAGCGATCATTCTTCTGAAAGTGCATATCAGGCGGTAAAACTATGAAAGCCTTATCAAAATCACCTCTCCCATCAAGTGATTCTCCAACATGCGACAGAAGCATGGGACTTAGTTTGTGCACTGTCTTGCATATCTCTCAAGCGCGAACTCTCTCAACTGTCCCAATAGAGTAATGAGGGGTAAAGTAGCCATCCAGCAAGCGCTGGCCTTAAGCAGAGCCCCATACCCCGAAATGCAACTCTATCTTACATATGCTTATTATTTTTTGGCGGATCTCATGAGGATCACCCGGCGTAATAAAACATGCCATTTGATTTGATTGCTTGGATGAGCACCCATATCTCGTTATTTAGATACTGGTGCAACCTTTGATGGCCAAGAGAAGGGTCGATCCACCTGATTTTTTCCTCATGGCTCAATGGAAACTTTCTTTTGTGCGGTTTGGACTATAGGTAGCATCTTCTGAAAGTCAGTTGATGATTTTTACATTTAGCCTCTCATATTATACATGAAGAGGGTCGTTTTTGTCTTTTCTACGCGCTTATTCAACAATAGATCCGGCGATGTACAGATACCAATGGATCGTGTTCGTCACAGGGATCGCTCACGGGTCTTCACCATTGTTTGCAGGTAAACCAACGTGTTTGCACACAGTATCACTTGGCAAAGATGAAGTTATTGTATTCATAAAGGTTGGAGCTTCCCCAATCGGTTGTATGGTTTTGTGTGATATTACCCAGCATTCAAGATGAAGTTTCTCAATCTTCTCACACTTGTACCCCTAATTCAGGCGATTCCAATCGAGCCACTGGCAGCTCAGAATTCTACCCATGATATAGCCACAACTCCGCGCCTGGCCGTTTACGTACAAACCTACCATGATGAACACAATAAAGATATGAATCTATCTATCCTACCTCTACTGGATGCAAATATCCAACCAACTCATGTCATCCTCGCCGCCTTACATGTTATGGCCACACCCGGGCTTATTCATCTAAATGACGATCCTCCTAATGCTCAAATGTATGATGAGTTGTGGTCTCAGGTGCAGGCTCTTCAGACTGCAGGAATAAAAGTATCGTGTATGATGGGTGGTGCTGCCCCAGGCACTTGGGATTCCTTCGTTGGTTCTGATACCGAGGTAATTCGGAACTCATTAATCACTATCGTCAACTCATTACTAACCTTTCTTCAGTTTCATCAATACTACGACCCACTTCTAAACAACTTCATCAAGAAATACAATCTTGATGGTATAGACATTGACGTTGAACAATTCGTGGACCTCACGGTTGCTCTTCGTTTTATCAAACAGCTCTATAATGATATGGGTCCCGATTTCGTCATTACAATGGCACCAGTAGCTTCAGCTCTATCGTTTGGCGGCAGTCTTTCTGGCTTCTCGTACGCAGATCTCGACGCTCAAGCACGAGACTCAATCACTGGCGCACCAATGATAACGTTTTTTAATGCCCAATTCACCAATGGGTGGGGATATGCAGGAAACACCAACGATTATGATGCTATCATCAATGCAGGCTGGGATCCCTCGAGAGTGGTCATGTTAGTGTCGGCTGCGACGAACGATGCGAGTGGATGGGTCCCGATTAGTACGCTTCAAAAAACGATCAGGAGTTTGAGAAATAAATATCCGAATTTTGGGGGTGTTAATGGGTGGGAGTATTTTGATGCAGGGAGTAGTGATGGTTTGTTTCAGCCATATATGTGGATGGCAGATTTGAGGATAGCGCTGAATTATTAATGAATGATTTTGGGAATTCGGGGAGTCTTGTTGTGTAGAGGGCGAAATTGTAGATATCACAATTAAGCAATGCTATCTAATATTGTTGTTCCATGTAAATGATCCTATGGTGAAGTGAAGAGGAAGTCCTAATTTTAATAGATCTAATTTCTGGTCCGTTTCAAGAAACATGTACAGACAGATCTGGATTCCGAACCCCCAAAACTCCATGTTAGATCTCAGACGAACTACAAATTAAGTAGAGATGAACAAGGTAAACAAGATCAACAGGATGGATGAAGGGGAACCGTTACGAAACCCCATGATCAAACCAAACAAACCAAGGTCTGAGCGGACTTGCGACAACTTGAGGTTTCATGCAGGCCTGAGAGCTTTTTACATTCACACAGTATGGATGGGCGTATATCTCTCATTCATATGTAACTCTTGATTCCCCCTTTACATTGCAATATCCACTCACCAATTCCACAGCATCGCCATCACCATCACCATCGACAAAATGTTCAGTAAACTCAGCACCAAGCTCGCACTTCGAAAAGCAGGCCTCCCAACCAACACTCTCTCCACCTTCTCAATCAAAAACCTCGATAATGGCGATCAGAAATCCATGAATTCCAAATCCGGTAAAAATGGTGAGCCGCCAGTTACATGGGCCGAATCATTTTCCAACATGACCTCTGAAGTCAATGTTCCGAAGAGTTGGAAATCATGGGGGAATCCGGCGCCGGCGATAATTGAAGTGGCGGCTGCGCCGGTTGTGGGCACCAAGGCACCTAGTACGGGGAGGTTGATGTTGCCGATGGGGGATGGGAGGGCGTGTGTTGTGGTTTTTTTGAGGTGTTGTGGTTGTGCTTGTGAGTTTTGATGTTTTCTTGTGTTAAGAGGATTGAGTGTTTAGTGTTGAGACGATTTACCCGCTCCGCTCCATGGAAGTGCAATCACATCACAGTCTAGACCATGAGACCGGATCAAGGCTAATTGATACCTTCTTACCTTATCCAGTTGCGGAAAAAATCTTTATCGAACTTCGTCGGTTGGCCAATAAACATCAAAACCTACATTTCATCGCCATATCCCACGGCTCCAAAGTAGCAACCGATAAATGGGTGCAACAAATTGGGGGAGCATGGTCTGTAGAAGTAGTTGTCGACGATGATCGGGAAATCTACGCCAATTGGGGATTGGGAGTTAGCACGACTTGGCACTTGTTAAATCCATGGACGGAAATCGCACGACAGAAACTGGGGAAACAAGAGGGGATTTGGGGGAGAGAAGTCGATCCGAGTGGGAATCGATGGGTGGTGGGTGGAAGTTGGGCTACGGATGAGATGGGGACGATTAGATGGGGTGGTGCTAGTAAGAGTGCAGATGAGATGGCGGATTTGGTGGAGGCTTGTAAGAGTGTGGGTGTTTTGTGACAATCTTTGAGGATGTTGATGTTTGGGGACCATGGTATAATTATGGAGTTATGGGGAGTAATATCGGAGATATTCGGAAATCGGTTTCCGTCGACCTGAAGACTCGGTGAACTTCACTGAGTGAAGAGCTACATCGTCATTTCGTATGCAGGAAACTAGCAGGAATACTGAGGATTTCTGCTTTAAATTGGATCAATTCGGGGTTGTATCGAGATGCATGTGCATCTAACGTTTCACAATATGCAGATCCTAGTATTCTACCTCTATTGGTAGTCACCAACATATCTAACCACTCGGTTGCTTCCTAGATTTTGTGAATAAAGTGAAATCCAAATTACTTTGTTTGAAAACGAAGGAGTTATCTGTCTGAGACGCGTAGAATTCCATGTTGTGTTCCGAAATTAACGAGAGTTAGAAAAATACTCTGTCGTCTAGGTGGAAATGGGAAGTATGGTCGGGCACCAACGTGACGTTGGGATCGAGAGCATTTATTATTAAGCCATCCCAAAGGGTCCCGAATATCCGGCCAAATTCTACAGTAGAGTAGATAACAATTCAACACGTGATTCGACAAATTTTGTCTAATCCCCTAGCCACCTTCCCATATACGATCTAGAACATTGCTTTAGAATGAATTGTTGAAATACGAGATCCACCTTCCACCTCACACAACTTCACACTTCCTTGATTCTCGAAATTCCGCTCAAAAACATTCCATAAATATCTCGAAAAGTGGACTTTCACAAGGAATATCGCTCGCGATGATGCTTGACCCCTTTCTCCATAGCACTCGAGGCCCTTCCGTTCTACAAAGTTGTGGGTTTATGGCGGATCCTTGCTCAGGCGTCCGGAAAAGCTTGGTGAAAAGGTTAAATACAGATCCAAGGAATTTGCCCGTGGTGGAAATTTGCCATATCATGTGGTGAGGATATATTGTTCGTGTTATCTCCAAATTTGCATTCATTCTGATTTCCTTCATTTTTTCTGTCCTTTTTGTGTCATTGGTGATGTTATTATTACAAGACTCCATTTTGTTTGTTATTTAAAGCATTGTTTCTATGTCATATCACAATCATTCTTTACGTTGAGGTTTTCATTGGCAGTCGGCTTGATTGATCATAAACCATGGCGGACGAAGAAATCAAGCCTACGAGCAGTATAGAAGCTGGTGGAGGAAGAGATAATGAGCATGAGACCGGATTGACAGGTCTACCGAATCTGCCTAGTATGACGGAAGAAACTGCACATGAGTTACGCGCAGAAGCTCGTGATACCCAGACAAGTCGAGCACACCCAACGGAAAACCCAGGTGGAAGACCCTTGAAAAGATTTGATACACTACCTACACGGCGGAATCAACTTTTGCCAGAAACACGAAGGCGAGGGCGAACTTTGACTGGCCAGACGCCTCAGACTACTGATCTGCCCCCAAGAAGGCAAATTTTCAGGAGAGGAACATCAATTCTGTCGGGAGAAAGCGGGCAGAAAATGGGACCTATTCCTGAGCGAAGAGCCGCTCCTGCTGCGGAGAGAGAGGGTCGTCCCAGTGGCGTTTCTGACCATACTCAGGCTTCAGGTCTTCGCTCACGCTTGGGCACTATAGGTCGTCAACGAGGAGCCTCAATCCGAAGAAGACCAACTGTTGCGCTAGAAGCATTCACCTCGGGAACCGATGCGGGGGGTGGAGATAACTTTACATTGGCTGGACCTGCACCAGTTGAGACCTTGGTGCAGAATCAGCCCTACGTTGATCCAGGTTACGCCCATCTGAATCCTGCTTATGACCAACCCGAGAACATCAGGCCAGTATGGGGTTTAGCCAAACCTTTACCCCGTGTCTTGCGGCCAGGTATGATACCAACAAGAACGGAAGTTAATATGGCTCAGGCCCAGCAGCAGCAACAGCAGCAGCAGGGACAAGGACAGGCAGCTGTTGACTTAGAACAAGGTAGGATCGAACCAACCTTCAAATTGTCCAGAATCTCAACCGCACTTCAAAATGCTAGACAACAAAGGGAAAACAACCTCATGGAAGCACATGGATTGGTGTCGCCGACAAATTTGCACAGTACGACATCTAGGCAGGAACCATTGACTGCCACATCGCAGATAATCCAAGAGGAGGAGCCGACCGATAAGCCCACAGATGCAGATGTAACATCCGTCGAACTTCACCCAACACGCCCACCTCTCTCATTCGAGGGTCGGCTCTCACAGAGCTCACAACATTCGAAAATCGATCCTTTCCCCAGCCTATCAGATAATGATGATAAAGCTTCTGTGGCAACGGAAGTTGCGGGTGAGGATGATCTAGATGGAGATTGGATTGGCCAGGAGATACCTTTGGTGGCCTATGATGCTAATTATGACGAAGAAGTCCATAATCTTCATACACATTGGTCCGTTATACGATTAAGATTTCGAGAACCACTTGCGGAATTATTGGCCGTGAGTCCACTTTTGGCGAAGAACTCTGGTACCCCTTACTAATATACATCACAGGTCACTTGCCAACTTACACTTGGATTCTGCGCGGATTTGGCTGTAACAACATCAGGCAAGAATGCATCGCCAGCAGGAAACGAAGCAACTACGGACTGGGCATGGGGTCTAGCATCAATGATTGGTATCTACATTGCCGGTGGTATTTCCGGTGCGCATCTCAACCCAGCTATTTCCATCATGCTCTGGATATACCGAGGATTTCCTTTACGAAAAGTGCCAGTGTATATCCTGGCCCAAATACTCGGAGCTTTTATAGCAGCCTTAATTTCATTCGGTCTCTACCAAACCAACATTATCGAATATGGTGGAGCCAATCTCAAAAACGGGGATACCATGGGAGCCTTCATAACCTACCCCAGATATGCCTGGATCAACGCCAGCACCTCCTTCTTCACCGAATTCGTCGGCACCGCCATCTTAGCCGTCGCAGTGCTCGCCCTCGGAGACGACATGAACGCACCACCCGGAGCCGGCATGTCCGCCTTCGTAATGGGCCTCGTAATTGTTGCTCTCAGCATGGCATTCGGCTACAACACCGGCGCAGCTTTAAACCCCTCTCGAGATTTCGGCCCGCGACTTGCGCTTGCCGCACTGGGGTATGGAAAAGATCTCTTCACAGATGTGTATTGGATATGGGGAACCTGGTGCGCGCCGATCTTAGGGGCGATTTTCGGGGCGTTCCTGTATGATGCGGCGATTTTTGCGGGGGGTGAGAGTCCGGTTAATTATCCGAGGAAGAGACTTAAGAGAGCGGGGCATAAGTGGAAGAAGAGATGGGGTGTTAGATTGAGGAAGTTGAAGCCTAAGAAGGCGGGTGAGGATGAGACTTATAGGAGGTGGAAGGGTGGTCAGTGATCATCTGGGTGCTGTTGTAGGAGGATAATCTTTTGGAGCGAGCGACGACATTATTGGAGTTTGGGAGCTATTAATTGTTGGTTGGATATACGATATAAATTTATAAGGAAGTTAGAAACAGATGTATTGACAGATACCATTTCCCCATTTTCACCAAAAGAAGAAGGTAGCACAGTAATACAGTAAACTTCTAAATATCAACCCAAAAATCTCGTACACACAATCAAAACTACGTCGTAATCAATCCATTTTTCCCAATCCAATATCCATCCATCCATCCACCCCATCGCAAATATACAAATATACTCGACCAAACATCGTTTCACCCCAACCACTGATCATCACATATCCACTCCAATCCAATCAATCTCCCGAATCAACGTCGATCCCACCATCGCAAAATTCGCAACATCGCATATCCGAATATTAGATTCAAAGATTCTATTTTAGAATCCATCACTACCACTACTACCACTACACTAGACTAGACTAAACTAGACTAAACTCAATACAAATCTCTAAACGCTTTAAGTAACCAGGTTGTGGCTTTGCTGATGTAGATTCGGGCTTGTTTGTGTTCAACGCAATGCTATATTGACTGATATTAAAAATAGAAAGACTTCTATTCTCTACCCCTCCCGAGTCATACGAATCGTACAAAATCCTCACAACTATTACCCACTCCCACTACGACCATACACCCACCATACACCCACCAAACAAGCACATCATAATCATACAATAATCATGAACTCATGTTTCATACATACATATTCGCGGCAGTTTCAACTATCAACACAATATATGGACTATGGAGCCCCTGAAAATTAGAGGGGGCGTTGGGTTGTGAGTGAGTGAGTGAGTGAGTAAATAATTTAATTGTTAATGAGTGATATGGATTGACATGACAATTGGCACCTACTTAATGGTCGTTTGAACTATATATATGGGTGGTTTATATATAATAGGCAATAATGAAAAATCGGGTTGGCTCAGAGTGCTTATTACTCACTGTGGGTGGTCCGTTACAGACGTCTATAAGTACTTGTGGTGTACTCGATCGCGAATACATTTGACAAGGAGTAAACGGTGCGTAAACATTCTCCACTATGTAATATAGGTGGGTCTGATATGTTGATCAAATCAAAGCGAAATGTTCGGGGTATGGGTTAGCATTCCAGACCTTACGGAGTATGCTATTTATTAAAAGAATAACAAATCTCTGGGGATATAGAATGATGGCTTTCCAGTCTCGAATCTCGATGTTCTTATTTGAAAAACAAATTGCGTGACGTTAATACTGTTTCTTTTAGGGTATTATTTGTATCAGGGTTTGGATTTGGAGGTCAGAATAATTTGGAAAATGATGGTTCAACGATTGAGGACGCTGGTGCTATTTGGGGTAATTTTGGTGCTGTGTTATTCTCGGAACTTCTTCCTTTCGAAGCATACTCTAAATATGGTTTATGAAGAGGGGATGGTGATGCCGCAGGATATCTGGGATGAGGTTGATAAAAATAACGAGGTTTTGCATGATGTAAGGGGTGGACAAGAGCGCGTGACGACGACAGGTTCGACGACGGGTTCGGTGGAGGAAGCGAAGACATCGATAGCAGTTGGAACTTTGGTGGCTATGAGTTCATCGAAAATATCGGCGCCTTTACCAACACCAACGTACACGCCGCATGTACCAAGTCAGGATAAAGAAATACCATCCACGGATGCTGGGCCATCCAAATACCAGGCGGCAGAAAATGAGGCCTCGGAATCAAGACCGCATTACTCATCCGAACAGACAGAAAATCCGGACTCAGAGAATAACAAACAACAGAACATCCCGCCTGAAGAAGTCCAAAAAAACCAAGACTTTAATCCGATGATTAAAGACAATTTTCCAATCGCAATGAATGCTCGCTCAGCCGCCGATTTACCTCCAATACCCCCCTGGAACAATCCTCCAACCCCTCACGTGAAAGAGAAGACACCTCTTTTCATCGCCTTTACTCGAAATTGGCCCTTATTGCAGCAAACAGTCGTGTCGTGGATAACTTCCGGTTGGCCAGCCGAGGATATTTATATTGTTGAAAATACCGGTACCATGAGATCTAATGAATTTGGCCGACTTTCTCTCCAGAATCCGTTTTTCCTAAATCACACTCGATTGCATATGTTAGGAGTAAATGTCATCATTACACCTACCCTCTATACCTTTGCCCAATTACAGAATTTCTTCCTCTGGACCGCCATCGAAAAGGATCTCGATACTTATTTCTGGGGTCATATGGATATCATCCCTATCACGTTCGAGGAAGAAACTTTTGCGTCGAATCAATACGCCGGGCATCGAACCATCTATCAACATGCTGTTGAGGTTCTCCGATCAGCACAGTCACCTCACCCGGATCCCAATGCTTCCGATCCAAGTAAACCATGGGCCATGCGATTCTTTGCTTTCGACTACTTAACATTGGTTAACCGAGCGGCTTTTGAATCGATTGGTGGATTCGACACTACGATTCCTTTTTATCATACGGATTGCGATATGTATGATCGATTAGTTATGGCTGGATATGAAATGAACGAGCCTCGTTATCTGATGACAACAGTTGGGAATGATTTTGACGGGTTAGACAGAGCTGGTAGTGGATACATCTTTGATGTCGCAAACAGCATTGACGATTTAATCGTCCTATACCGAAAGAAAAACACCGTTGCAGCCAGTTTCACAGACCAGACTCGACCTGAAGATATCGAAGCAGTGCGCAAACATAACGAAGAACAGCTAGAGATAGAACAGCAGGCCCAGTATGAAGAGGAAGCTCGATATAAAGCCGAAGCGAACCAAAAGCAGGCTGCAATTGATGACGACAATGCACAAGCCTATGCGAAAGCGATGCAAGAACAAGCTATACTTGACAATAAGGCTGAAGAGATCGAGAAACAGGTAGAAGAAAAGCCTCAGAATGTGGGAAATGCTATGGATTATCCAAATACCAATGCCGATTCTAGCGAAGGATATGGAGGTAGCAATGAGGAAATTCGGCAGGTTGCGGAGAAACAACAAGAATTGCGACAAGCAAACGATATGGAGGAGAAAGAATGGAATCCCGTGGTTGCGAACGATCCTTATCAATCTGATTCTTCGATCACTTCATCCCAAGCAGGTGAGTATAAAAAGCGAGATCTGACTTCCTCGGGCTCGACAAATCCCCAATTTAAATCGCTCGAGGAACTTCACAAAGACGCCAGCTTAAACGCCGGCCTTAAGGAACCAATCATGCCATCCACATCCACAGCCACAACCACACTCTTAAACTCTGACACCGACTCCGACTCCGACTTCGATTCAAATTCATCTCCCAACACCAACTCCAACTCCAACACCCAATGGATAACCGACACCCCTAATTCCCCCGCCTATACGCAACTCCTGCAAGTCGCCGACGACATGGTACGCGCCAAGTATTCTCTCGGCGGCGAGGGTCGAAATACATGGCAACATCAGCAATCTGGAGGACAGGGGGAGCCATATTATCGGAATGCGGATGGATTTGAGAAGGCGATTCAGATGACGATTACGTTGGGGAGAGCGGTTTATTTGGAGAAATGGGGGACGTTGGAGTGTGGGTTGATTGGGAGTGGGGTGACGATGGAGGATGAGTGGAGGGTTCGGGAGTGGAGTGGGCTGTAGTCTGTAAAGGGGGCTAGGTAGGCAGGTAGGTAGGTGTAGGTGTGATGAATAAGCGGGTTTGGATATTGGCTGGATGGTTGGAAATCGGTGGGTTGTTTTTTGGGGTGATACTATACTTTACGGGGAGTTTGGGTGTTGGATGGGGTTCTCGTCGATGGTGTTTATTCCGGAAATTTTTGCATTGAAAATTCGGATTGTATCAGGTTTTGGGCTTGGGCTTGGGCTGTATACCACTTGAAATGTACATATCATGGTGTTTGGATTTAGGCATATACTAGTAGAGCATTTCGACTGCGAATTAAAGTAAATGAGAAGACATATATATAACATATACTCGAGGAGTATATAAAGTAGTCAAGATGTACTCTTATACCCAAGTCATATACTATCGTCCAGATCCGTAGATATCCTCTCGTTTCCGTGATATACATCTGCTCGTTTTCGTTTTGTTTCAATGATATCACATTTTCATTTTCCTGTAAATATCACACTGCAGATGTGCTTCTTGTATACTCTTTCTACTCGCCATCTTAGAGAGAGTAAGGTAAGGCATAAGGGATAAACGCCAAATGTACTTTGAAGATGATAGGAAGATGAATTTCTGTCAATTGGTTTTTGCTGGCTTGGGACAATAAAACGCTTAGATATACTCAATAGGTATATATTCCCTTTTCTGCACTTCGGGCTGAAGTAAGTAATAGTGTACTCAAGTACTGTAAAATAGACAAAGATCACTTGACAAGGAGGAATTAGTAAGGATAATTGGTATTAGAATAATCGAGTACCAGAGAAGAGATTTATGCAAAGGTAAATGTTATATCTGAACTCTACCTTTTCGATATATGTCGTGCTCAAAAGGATCAGTGGCCACCCAACCTGAGTGAGGATTAGGACATTGTGAAAATGGAAGACTCATCTGCTCTTCTTTCGAATACTTTGAAAGTATAAGAAAAGAAAACAGACCTCGTGGCCATGGAGAAGTTGCTCTTGAGTTTGCACAACTCGAGACTACCATTTTTTCAACGATTCGACGAAGCGGCACTGTTGCTTGGAAATCATCGAAAACTGTAAAGCGATCCTCAATAGACCGTTGGCTTCTTAGAAACTGTTTCAATTATCATTGCGGTTCAATTGGTGCCTCAATCTACACTGGAAGATGTTGTACAAAATATTTAGCGTGAGGACTTTCCTTCCATGATCAGGAATCTATAAATGACAGCAATATACCGGTAATAAACACATTCAAACGGACAATAGAAACCCTTACTAGAAGCTTTTCGTTTGTCAACATCCACAGTAGTGGCGAGTAGGTAGGTAATATGCATACACTCAAACAGACATTCATTCTTTGAAAGGCAGGAGCTATGCGCATCTATGTAATGTTGGTAATTCCTTCCAATGTCTGAAATTTCTATTCACAACTTTGCAAGATAGAAAGAACCTTTCAGTGTCATGATTAGACTTAACCATTCAAACAACTCTTGTAGAGATCAGAAAGACAATAGATAAGTCTAAAGGTCAAGTACTCTTCAATGCATTAATACAGGTTTGATAGTCAAAGTCATCTCTAAAACCTCTTTTCTTGAATTTGATAATTCCTATATAACTCGAGTAATATGGATGACTAACACAATCGCAAAGCACAAAACAAAACGCAGATTGAACTCCGTCTTGGATAAGGTTATTCTTTCCTCCACTTTACAAGAACACAACCAAATATTCAGGTAGGAAAGTAGGAAAGTACATTCACAGTAGTCTAGGTAGGTATATTCCTCTCAAGTTTCGTTTTCGTTATTTCTCACTCTCTTCTATTCGAGTACATCGATACAACTTTCATTCTTTCCCACATCCTTTCGCACTGATCAAAATGTCTTCTTCTTTTGATAGTTCCAGCTCTACATTCGATCTATCGCGCAGAAGGTCTCTTTTATCAGATTCACCGATAACGGGCGAAGCTGTTCGAAGATCGGCACGCAGAGGCGGAATAACAGGACAAACTTCTGGTCTTGCACCTTCATACCTTCAAGCCAACCTTATTGTTCTCCCTTCGCGTTATGCCGACGACTTTACGCGATTCTGCAAGAGAAACCCAGTACCATGTCCTCTCATTGCCAAATCTGCCACTGTAGGATCATACGATGCTCTCGAGTCATGGATTGAGGGGGTGGCAGATGAAGAATTGGCTGCAGAAATCGATATTCGGACCGACGCTCCAAAATACATGGTATACAAAGACGCCGAACTTGTGGGCGATCATATTGATGACATAAAGACGCATTGGACGGAGGATCATGTGGCATTCTTGATTGGGTGCTCATACAGTTTTGAAGATGCCCTCAAAACCGGTGGACTAATACCTCGACACACCAAACAGAGTCGAAATGTGCCAATGTACAAGACTAATCTATCATTGTGTCCGGCCGGAGTTTTTGATCAGGGCACATACGTGGTATCTATGAGGCCATACAAGAAGGATCAGATTGAAAGGGTAAGAGAAATCACAAGACCGTATCTAGCTACCCACGGAGAACCAATTGCTTGGGGATGGGAAGCTGTCGAGAGATTAGGTATTAAGGATATCACCAAACCAGACTGGGGCGATAGCTCTGTGAATGATGATGGGGATCCTCTGGTTTTCGTCAAGGGACGTGAAAACAAGTTTGTTCCGGTGTTTTGGGGATGTGGTGTTACTCCGCAACACGCTGTCGTGAGCGCCGGCTTGAAGGGGGTTGTCATGGGTCATGCACCGGGACACATGCTGGTCTTGGACTGTCGAGATGATGATCTCGTCAAAAATCGATTCGACAGAGAGGTGTTTGCAACTAAAAAGGAAGCCTTGATGACGGTGGTGAAGACGCAAGGTATGTCAATGGAAGAATTCAAGAAGAATCTGAGGACAGTAAAGGACGCCTAGGGAAGAATTATGATCCTAATCATCATTTCGCGAGGTTTCATTGGGATTATTGGCAAAGTTTAAACGGGAGTTTCATCAGGAGTAATTGGCTATTGAGTGCCCAGCGAATGACAGTTTATTATACTCGCATTGTAGACTCTATGAGCGTTCCCTTTCATCAATAACCAATACCACTTATGCTTCTTCTCGTTCAACGTGGAGCGTAAATGTGCAAGTATGGAAGAGGCCATCGAAGAGTGTGACATTTATTCAAAGTAACTGAGAGTCAGGTTGTATGCTAGATGCTAGCATGCTAGATAAACATATCGAGCGTTAGTTCGACATGTGAAGCACGGACATATTGGGCGTATTAATAGCTGAGTTCAAGTAAACAGAAACTCATGCCATTCCACACAACACACAAATATCAACCTCACCTGTATATAGATACAACGGATTATAAGCTTCTCAAATTTGGGTTATTTTGTTTAAGGTCATAGAAAAGGACATCATTTACTCACGATTATTTTGCTTGTCCTCCTCCCCACCCTTCCCCACGCTTGTGTCTCTTGTTGTATGAATTTATCAGCCCTACGAGAGGTCACAAATCATCGAACTCAGATTACCATAATGAATCAATCTGGGGAGAAAGTTTCGGGTCAAAAGGCCTCAAAAGTTTCGTAAGTCTTGACTGTTGATAAGGTCGTGCACAATGGCTAACAAAAACCTTTTAAGATGTGAGAGGTGTCGATACCGGAGGGTGAGCAATTCTAACGAGCATATCATCGGAATTGTACTCACATCATAGCTCAGATTAGATGTGATCGTACACAACCATGTCCCGCATGTCGAAAAGGGAATCATGAGTGCGTTTATCCACAATCGGAGAAATCGAGGTACGTTTCTGAGTACCAAGTTGGCTAAAAATATCTCTGGCTCACTATCTCTTACTCGAAGCTAGACCTGTACCAAAAGGTTATGTACAGGCATTGGAAGGGCAAATAGCTTCTTTGGAACTTTTTATTACCAAACTTATCGCTGCAGATGCTTCAAAAAGGGACGAAATGTTGGCCAATTTCAGCGATTCTACGAACCACCTGAGTTCACAGCCGAAGCAATCAACTACTTTTCCAAAGTCTGGTCCATCAGATACCCAGACAATTCTAATTCGGCCACGAGCTGGTCACCTTAGGAAACTCAAAGACGGCAATTCGGCCGAATTCTATGGCGCATCCAGCTTTTTCCAAATTAGTCCGTCAGAGGATCTGGACGATACTGCTTCGTCTACTGTAACACCTGGGACCGGACATGCATCTTCAATTGTGACCCAAAGTTCCAACATCCCCAACAATCTCATGGAAGAGCATCTAGCTTTTGCTCCTCAGAGTGACATCTGCAAGTATCTCATGAGGATATTCTTCCAAAACCAGTATCAATACCACATGTGTTTATATCGAGAGTATTTCCTAAGGGACTTCGATGCTGGTGCTGGGCCATATTACTCTGATCTTCTCATGTACGCCATTTGTTCCATGGGTGCTCTGGCTAGCGAAAGCACAACTCAGAGAGAATTATCCGACATGTTCTCCAGTCGTGCTCAAGAACTTCTATATGGATCTGCGCTCGAGTCCCCAAGTCTCACAACTTTGCAAGCCCTCATACTCCTTGGTCATCGAGAAATTGGACATGGGAAAACTTCAAAGGGATGGCTATTTTCAGGCATGGCTTTTCGAATTGCCCATGAAATGGGACTACATCTTGATCCTACTAACTGGAAAGGGTCTAATGATTCCTGGATTGATAGGGAAATCTTACGGAGAACTTATTGGGCTGCTTTTATAGCAGATAAACAGTTGAGTCTCTATTTTGGTAGACCACCCGCTCTTTATCCAGGAGAGTCCGATGTTCACGACACAGTACGAATACCTTACCCTCCAGAATGGAAGTCTCTTCTCAACAAGTACATTATGGAAGGTACTTCTGAGACCGCTTACGAGGATGGTCTAGCATTAGTCGCTTCATGGGTTCATCAGATTGAGCTTTGCAAAATTCTACACGGGATGATTACGAAAGTGTTTGAGAACCGAAATGTGAATACGGATGCGACGATTCTGGCGACCTCGATTAGAGAAGTGGATGTAGCCTTGACCAAATGGCTCAAGAATCTGCCGGCAAAATTACACTGGACAAAGTGGACTGTGGGCAACGTGCCTCCTTTTGTCCTTCATTTACAGTAAGTACCAGATGTCAGTACCCTTTGAGATATGCTGACACCTGATCAGTATGCAGTATCATACGGCTATAATAATACTCCACCGCCCGCCCAGGGCTGCTTTCAAAGAACCAGGAATTGCCGAGACTGAGGATGTTCAGATATGCTACGAGTCGCTGGATATCATCATGAAACTCCTCCGAATGCATTCTAATAATCTTCAAAACAACCCCTACAGTCACCTGCCCATTACCTTTGTTCATACTCTTGCATCAGCTGCAAGTATCATATTAATGAAACGATATATCGAAGACTGTTCGTGGAAGGAGCCCTCAGTCGCGAGACCTTTGGATCAAATATTAGAAGCTATCGATGGTGTATCTAATACATGGACATGCGCAAAACAAGTCCGAGACGTCATTACATCGGCTATAAAAGAACCATCGAAAGAGGATCCTCAAAAAGCTTCTCCGGGTACTTTCGATCTCATGGCGGGTCTTCTTGATCCTGAGATCGATAACGCGATTCTATTAGACAATGCTGACTGGAATATGAACGATACTGATTTCGAGCTCTTCATGGGCGATCTCGCTGTCGATATTTCAGCATGGCCTGATGGATCGTTTCCGGAGATTTGAGAATGAACTATCGCCGAATACTTGATTTATTGCGCTGGTGACTGATGTTCTGGTCGATAGTTGATGGGATATTAAAAAACATTCGACTTCGATTAGTTACAATTACACATTGGAAGTCAATGCGTGAGTTTCCGGCCTTACATTGGCATCGAACTAACCTTTGACATATATTAACATTATTCAGTTATCTTTCCGACGAGATAGGCGTCATTTATGGGATTCGTGAAATGTGGGACCGGATGGCTCCAAACGGAGTTCCTCCACCGCTCGGTCAAGCGAAGTGACCTTTTATCCTTGCACACATGCGACTAGCTGAATGAGCACCTGTCAACGGCTGCATGTACGATGATTGATCATGATTAGTACATATAGATACAGATAGCTGCAGATAGCAGGATGATCTTACAGAAATACTCCTGATAGGTATCTTATCGGGTTAACCCCGCGCGCGGGACTGCAAGGCCGCCAACATGCTACTTCCCCAGCCCTGTTTGTCACACTCTTTGCACATATAACAATAGCTTTGAGTACACTATGATGCTGTCAGTCTTCATGAGAATTGATCGTCTTTCGCGAATTCAATTCTTCTGCTACACTAGATTGCTCTTCGCGATATTCCTAGCACTAATTAGTCAACACAAGGATGGAACAACCCCATAGCGAGAAGATGGGATCTCTCCACGAAAAGGAACCTGGGATTCTCGAATCCACCCCAGACGGGTCAGAAACCGAAGTCTACATTGATCCAGCAAAAGAAGTGAAACTACTGGCGAAACTCGATCTTGCCTTTACGCCAGTCATAATGTTGGTATATTTGTCTTGTTTCTTGGATCGTTCGAATATCGGTATGCATTATTCATTTTTTGAAACAAGATCAAGAACTAAGAATCTGTAGGTAATGTGAAAGTTGCTGGTATGGTGACAGACATACACGCTACGGATCAGCAATTTTCTACCGCTGTGTCAATATTCTACGCAACCTATGTGACATTCGAGACGCCAGCAGCAGTTCTGATGAAGAAAATCACCCCTCGTGTAATTCTGTCTACACTGTGCGCCGTCTGGTCGCTCACTACCATTTTCACTGGATTTGTTCATAACATTGGAGGTCTCTATACCACAAGATTGATCCTTGGATGCTGTGAAGCGGGTTTATTCCCCTGTTTGAACCTGTACTTGACAATGGTTTACCGTCGCGAAGAGCAAGCTAAGCGAGTTGGGTATCTGTTTAGCTGCGCTGCACTTTCCGGTGCTTTTGGAGGACTTTTGGCTTATGGGATCCTTCAGATGGATGGTGTTTCGGGAGTTGCGGGCTGGAGGTTAGTCCTGACTTTGGTGAATAGCATGATATGAGTCAAGCTAACAATTTCAGATGGGTATACATCATCGAGGGACTTTTTAGTGTCGTGGTCGCTATAGTCGTCTGGTTTGGCCTTCCAACCGATCCAGGCCAAGCCTGGTTCTTGAATGCAGAAGAAAAGGAGATGATGAGATTGAGAGCCATCCAAAGACAGAAGTATATGGGTTAGTAGTTGATTTAACCCCCTCGTCACGAACTCTTAGCTCACTCCTATACCTAGGTTCCGATGAATTCTCATGGGAAGAATTCCGAATCGAACTTAAAGATCCCAAGCTTTATATCAGGTGAGAGCAAGAATCTCGGCTCTGGCAAGACTGCCCACTGACCCGTAACTGCAGTGCGGCCATCCAATTTATGCAAGACTGCCTACTATATGGATTTAGCACATTCTTGCCATCCATTCTGAAAGGGATGAACTACAGCACGCTCCAATCAAACTATCTCACTATACCCGTATATATGTGGGGTGCGATTAGTTTTCTATTCTTGGCTTGGATATCTGACAAGATGAGTATGCGTGGACCTGTGAGCTGATCCCCAAATCTTGCGATTGAGAGGAAACTAAGATTCAAATTTTAGATTTTATTCTTCGCCAACATCTTCGGAATAATTGGGTATATTCTATTGCTAACGGTAAAGCATGAAGGTGCGCTATATTCCCCTCAGTCCTTATCACACGCAAACTAATCTCCACCACAGGAGTGAAATTCTTCGCCACCTTCCTCTGTGCCATCGCCGTCTACACTGGTCCTGGTCTCAACATAACCTGGCTCAACGTCAACGTCGCTCCACATTACCGCCGAGCAACTGCTATTGGCATCCAACAATCCATTGCCAACACGGCTGGAATTGTTGCTGGCCAAATATATCGCACTTCTCCCTATGTTCTTGGAAATGGCTTTTCCTTGGGGGCGTTGTGTCTTGCTCAAGTATTGATTGTAGTGAAAGTTTGGTATATAAAAAGTCAGAATAAGATGAAGGAGAGGATTGGGAAGGGAGAGATGGAGGATACGAGGAAGGTGAAGACTGGGGATGGGGAGTTAGACTTTGAGTATCATATTTAGGTTCTGGGGGTAAG